>CALNHX010002416.1:0-15248 GCA_940337035.1 Agriotes lineatus | reverse complement strand
AATACAGATTTCATATCATATAAATAAAGGAGAACGATCCAAACGTGTGTGTCCGTCACGACAATTGCAGACGCGATGCCCCCCATTTGCGTTTGCATGCATTTTGCAGTCGCCTCGATTTCGCGACCGGGGCGGAGCCCCGAGGGTCCCTTTGAAGAGGGACGGAGCTCCGAGCGCCCCTTGGAGAGGCGCAGAGCCCCGAGGGCCCCTTGGAGAGGGGCGGAGCCCCGAGGGCCCTTTTGGAGAGGGGCTGATCCCCGAGGGCCCTTTTGGAGAGGGGCTGATCCCCGAGGGCTTTTTGGAGAAGACCTTGAAGAGTGGCGGAGCCCCGTGAGCCCCCTTGGAGAGGGGCGGATTCCCGAGGGCCCCATTTTAAGCAATTATTCTCTCTTTAAATGATAACAGATCTCCTTTAGATGGTTAACATCAATTAAAACTTGCGCGGGCGTTTATCTACCAATAACTCCGGTTTTATCAAATAATTGTTTTAAAACGGTGATACTGAAACTATCAATAATGGTTTTCAGTTGAAAACGTCTGAAATATTACTGAAATATGACTACAAATGCCTGTGTAAATTGCAGGAGTCGTCTGTACCGCATTCACTCCCTTTGTTACACTGTGACAGGATTTTCATGTTTATTTGTTTAACGGTGTCAGTGACATTTAGTAACAAAATATTACTAAAGTCAAAATGATTGCTTTGTTAAAATTTATTTTGCATTCGTATTTACTTTATTTTTGTGTATAAAATAACGCAAGTGTACATCAATGATGATTTATTTTGATGCTTAGGCCGTGCTCAGTAACTGAGCTACTTTAGATAATTTATAAAATGTCGATGTCTTATTTTGACATTAGTAACTTTTTGTAACTAAATATGCGTACACTGATAAAAAATATTCAAGGGTAATATCACAAAAGGTGAAAATTTTTTGAGAATTTTTTTGTTCACATGCAAATTATTGCCTTTAAATTTCTCGAAACCAAAACTGCGTTAAAAATTCCGCGAGACCGCAGGTTGAGTGGAATTTGAGCAGTTTTTGTTGAGAGAAATTTGCAATAATTTGCATGTTGACGTAAAAAATTCTCTTAAAAAATTTTGCCTTGAGTGGTATTTGGAAAGATTATTCAACAATATGGGTAGATGACTTTTACCGTGTTCGACAGCACACATTTTTAATGTTTTCCACTATTAATTCGTTACTGGAGCTTCCAACACGATTATTATGAGTTTTTAGAACGACGCTGATTTGCAAACTTTGACTTGGACGTTTTGGTGAAATGTCAGTCAAAGGCTACTCACTAAATTGCAATCATTGAAACCAATAGGGCTTGCGTGAAAACACGGTGGCATTAGGTGTTTTCAATGACCGTCAATTTTGATTGGCCGTTTCTGACAAATTGAACAATTTTCATTGGTTCGTTCATTATAGTGTTGAATAATCAATAGAACATTGAAACGACTCTTAATGGCGGATTTTAAAACAACCAATCAGAAACAGGACCAAAATTGACCACACTGTCATTAATATAGGCACTGTACTGTGTACCTGTCAACACGTTAGTTCGTGGTGTGTATTTTTGTGATATTTGTGTGCTGTATTTCGTGTGATCTGCTGTCATCCATGCTGTCTCGAGCTGCCAACCATTGTTCCTTTTTCGCCTTCTGTTGGCATGAAACCGCTGACACCAATAACTCGACTCGATGTAGGGTCGAGAATCGAACTGATCTAGAAAATTGGCGAAAGTGGCGAAATGTTTAGCAGAGGTTGTTCAAATTTGGCATCTCGAGGCACATACGATGACGTGCTGATCGTATAGGACTTTTTTGGCGTGGTCTTTTTAGATCATGTCGACAATTAGTAGTGCGATGGCTCCTCTTGGAGCCTTTCAACGGTTAGGTGAAAGCAGTGAGCTTCCACCTCACCACGTCAACGTTCCTCTTGGTTTAGAGGACGGGTATTTCCCTATTTCTTCCTCCACAAAAGAACCCTCTGCTTCCTGTCATTCGAAATGTTGTGTTTTCTGAGATTGTGTAACAAGTGTGTATACTCTGTTCACTATGGTTCCGGATTGTCAAAAATGACGCTTTATGGTAGCACTGTTGAATTTCTATTGGTTTTTCTGTTACTACTAGGTTGGACAACGCAAAAGCGTAATTTTGAACATTTGGGTTTTTGTTACCTGGCAACTTTTATTTATTTTTGCTTAAGTCAGTTCGAAATATAACCTATAATTTATAGTTTTGACATTAGTAGCTTTATTAATTGTTTCTAGTTACCCATAGCTTGACTTAAAAATATTAACCATGATATAAAGGATGGTTTTTAATTGGATTTTGACATTGACAATCCGGGACTATAGTGAATAGAGTATAACAGAACGAAATGGCCCTACGTAATAGGCCTAAAAATGGTGGTAAATTGAGTAGGGACATCATAAAGGACCTAAAATTGAAAACAGTGAGAGAAGAAATAAGTGAAGGCAGTGTCAAATACTTAAACAAACTATCGTACCACACCAACGTTTATGCAGTTAACCTGCTTGACAATAGTGAGGACACATAGACTGAAACGGTTTAAACCACTTGAACTACCATATAGATTCAGTTAATTAACTCATAATAGTGCGCAAACAGTAACAAAAGAGTGTCATTCAAAGGAATGCCTCTCCCACATTTTTAAACGACATTTTATATCGAGAGATCCAACAAAAATTGTTCCTGAGCGGCTGTGGAAATTCAACGTATGAATAATATGTTGGTGACACTGTACGTCAATGTCAAATTCGAGGTTATCAGGTTAGGTTTTCCGTCAGTTTTGACACAAAATGACGCAAATCCTAACCTGCTAACCTCGAATTTGGATCTCTCGATACATTGTAACATAAATTTTGCTTATTGTATCTTTTATAGATTGCAAACAGTTATTTCAATTAAAAAAATTGAATAGGATAGACCGTGCAATAGCGCGCGCAGCCCCGTTTATATTTAAATAATTAAATAGCACCCCGTTTAGACATTACGCTACTGATTCATAGATGCCATCTACAAGGCCACACGTTGTTCGGCATGTTGGACTCGTCTGTCGGCTGGAACGCTACTGCGCACGTGTCACGTGAGCCCTCTTCTCATTTCAATGTACTTCTACTTGCATAGAAAGTGGTGAAAGTTTAAACTTTTGTATAAAACTGTTCTATTGTGGTTTGACGATATTCTTCTTTGAGAAGTTCATTAATAAAACGTTCATAAGAATAATACGGTTGAAAGTTCATAGATCAACACTGAACACTACGTCGCAAAACATCTAATGCCCTTCGTGTTTCACTCGCGGTCGGACGATGAATTTCTTCGCTATTCCCTAACACGAGAGAACAGACGGCGACTGACTGGTACAAATTGTAAATTGCAATTAACCTTAATCCCTTTTTTGACAAAACGACAGGAAGCTGAACTGGGAAACCCGATACATATCAATTGCGTTTTGCTGATTTCACCGAATAGAGTATGACGCAGTGTTTGTTACTGTTAGTAAAGAAAACAAGTGCGAATAGATATCTGACCAGGAAACACCCACACAGATATGCAGTAGGTTAAGAATTTTAAAAATACATAGGTAAATACACACATAGGGGAGGGTTAGGCATGATGACATACTTTTTGTAATTTCATGAATAATCTGAAGAAGGGAGTAGATCAAAACTCCCGAAACGTTGTGTGATTTACACCCTAGACAGTGGAAAAAGTCCGAAAAACATATCACTTACAACTATGCACTACATATATGCTTAAAAATACCTACTCGGCGCAAACATATCTTTTAAATTTTCTTGGTACTCCCGCACACTCCGCATGTGCCCATCTGATACACTGTTCGCACCTTATCCAAGCTTCTCGCGCCTTAGATCGACTGTATGGTTCATTACAATACAGACACGGGCAGTCGTCCTCATCATTATCAATATTTATTTATTTATTTGTACATTGAAGGCAGACAGCTATCACCTGTTTATACCTCTGTATAAGGGTTTGCTTGTACATGTCTAAATGCCTAAACTAAACGTAATAGATGTTTCTAATATCATTGCATAAAAAAAAACAAGTATTATATATATTTACATAACATAGCTATTGATTGTGTCGCAGAAAATTGTCCAATTTGTTTTTAAATGAGTTCAGGGTCTCGGCACTCACAATATCTTGCGGAAGTCGATTCCACGAGTCCACCACACGATTCGTCAGGAAATATTTACGTGTGTTAAGAGAGAAACGATCCTTGCATAACTTAGCACTATGTCCACGTAATTGAGGGTTCTCACTAAATGTAAACATATCACTTAAACCACTGCAATTGTACTGACCAGTTAGAATCTTGTATGTTTCAATTAGGTCACCACGTTCACGTCTACGCTTCAGGGGCGTTAGGTTGAGCCTATTAAGCCTTTCTTCATAAGGTAAATGGTGGAGGCCGACTGGGAGTTTTGTTGCTCTTCGCTGTACATTTTCCAGTAGGGTAATGTCCTTTTCGAAATAGGGAGACCATATAGATAGATAGATAGATAAATTGTTTATTGAACATAATTTTTGAGAGGGTTATAATAATATATTACATTAATCAGTACAAATTAATATATAACAGTTTAATAATAGAAAGCCAAATTCGAGGACGGGCCGAACATAGGTTTTGTAAATTTTTTGAACAATTCTGGAGTTAGTACTGAAAATGCTATACGTATCAAATATAGTAGTGAGTTCGCTTTTTTAACAATGTTGGTTATGTGGGATTCCCACTTCAGATTATATGTTATTTCAATGCCTAAGTCCTTTTGCGATGTGACGTCTTTAACTGCTTCATTTCCCAACCTCTAGGGAAGGTGCGGGTTGTTTTTCCCCATGTGAAGCACTGTACATTTTTCTTTGTTTAGCGTTAGTAGCCATTCTTCAGTCCACTTAAGGATTCTCTGCAAGTCTTCTTGAATGATGTCACTTTCGATTAATGGGGTGGCAAAGAATTTCGTTATCATCTGCGAATACACTCACTGTGGACACAATCAAGTGTCTGAGGTCTGCAACATAGACAACAAAAAGTAGGGGACCAAGAACCGAGCCCTGTGGCACTCCACTCATGACGTTGTAAGTGTCTGATAAGGTTTCTCCTATTTTTACTTGGTAGGTTCTGTTGGTCAGAAATGACTTTATCCATGCCAGTAGAGGGCCTCGAATGCCAAGATGCTCTAGCTTCAGAAGAAGTCGGTCATGGGGAACACGATCAAAAGCTTTTTCGAAGTCAAGATATACTATATCAATGGGTTCACCCTGGTCAATACATCTAGCCCACATATTTAGACAACTTAGCAAATTCGTTGTGATTGATCTATCTGGTATAAAACCATGTTGTTCGTCTGGAATTACATTACTTGCAAGCAAGAAAGGGACCATGCCGTTCACGATAATTCTCTCCATACATTTACAGACAACAGAAGTAAGACTGATAGGACGATAGTTGATGGGATTTAACCGAGTTCCTTTTTTGTAGATAGGAGTAACAATTGCATGTTTCCAGGTTTTTGGGAGCTCTCCGCTTTGAAATGACGAAGTCATAATATGTGAAAGTACTGGGGTCAAAGATGCGGAACAATTGTTGAGAAAGATTGCTGGTAGGTTTTCAGATCCAGGTGCAGATTTGTCATCCAGAGACAGCAGAACTTTTTGAATTTCTTGCTCTGTGAAGTTTACGTTTGATATTGAGTCTACGACTCTAGGGAGTTGCGTAACTTTTGGTAGGTTTCCAATGTAGGCTTTATGAAACTGGTCTGCAAAGAGGTTTGCGATGGCTACAGGCTCAGTGATAGTGGCTCCGTTTGAGGACTTGAGAACTTTAGGCAAAGCTGGCCTTGAGTTAAGCTGCTTCCCGATGTAGTTATAAAAGTGACGAGTTCCCTTATCTAGTATGCCCTTTTCATAATCAGCTCGCGCTTGCCGAATTGTAGCAGTTATGCTATTTCTTAGTGTTGTATTCTTCATATAGATTCGTGTGAGGGTTGGCACGATACGAGTCCCACTTTCGTTTTTTTTTCTGCAATTAACCTTATTAAGTCTTTGTTAATCCACGGCTTAGCACTCTCTTTCTTTCCACGAGGTCTTGATGTCGGTACACAATCTGATATTATTTTAAGTGCGGATGCGTAAAGGGAACCCCATTTGCGCTGTATATCGTCCTCTTGAGTGGTATCGTTCACACCAATTTCCAGGAACAAGATATTTATCTGCTCATAATTTGCCTTTCTAAAGTTAAGTTGCTGCGGATGTTTGAAGTTTGTTACATTCCCAGCAGCAATTGATATCTGAAGTGTACAGATCAGAACTGAGTGATCACTTTTGCCAATGGGACTATTATAGGTAATGTTGCTAATCAAATTCTCATCGTTGCACAGCATGAGGTCCAGTATTGAGGGAGTATCTGTGTTTCTGTATCTTGTAGGTTGCATGACAAACTGATGTAGATCGGTTTTCAGGTACATCTCAGAAAATCTTGATTCGGGGCTACTCTGTTCGTTATTTGGTATGTTACGGAAGGGCCACTTATTTTGGGTAAATTGAAGTCACCAAGTATCAATGTTAGCTGGCCACAACAGACTTGTTGAATGTTTTCATACAACAAAATGTCAGCTTCAGCAGCAGTATTGCCGGGCCTATAAACACATCCAAGAAGGAGGTCAACATTACCGAATTTTTCATCCAACCATAAATATTGTTAAATAACTCGGACTCGTCATCGGTATCAATGAGCACGCGTTTCTTAACGCGTGCTCTCTCGCTTTTTCTTACTTCCTTTTCTCTCTTTTGAATTTCTTTTTCCTTTAATTCTTGCATAAAAGGACTAGATGTCAATACACATTGATAAAGATTTTTCTTCTTACGACGTGGCGCTGAAGAAGTCGTTGCTACTGGGGCCGGAGAAAATTCATTAAGGATAGTTTGACAAACATCCATTCCACCAGTGATTGCTGTGGTTGTAGAAGGTTCATATTGTGATAGATTTTCTGTCGTAGAGGCAGGCTGAACATCAGACGGCGTAGGTGTGGAGGGGAAGGCTGCGTCTGTCGCTGAAGACGTGGAGGGCAGGGCAGGAGATGCTGAAGACGTAGCGAAAGCGTCATTTTCATGTGTACATTGAACATTTTTGATTGTTCCTCGTGGTTAAGAGGGATATCAGTGACAGCGCTGGGTAGAAAGAGATGGTCGGAGAAAATATTGGCATCCAGTGGTGAAATTCCGGTTGCCTTGTATCTGCTCAGCGCTATTCCAACAGTCGCAGCTTTGCTGTAAGCCTTTTGAAATATTGAAGCAATTTGGTAGATCGATACAGTCCGTCCCGGGTGTGATTTTAACCATGTAACTTGGTCAAAGTATGTATTCTTGGACCAAAAAATGCCACGTCCAATGGCTGCATGCGATGGGTGCAGTGAGCGGGAAGACATATCATTACGACATCATTATTTTTTGGCAAATTCCAGTGCCTCCAAGTTCTTACGACTTGAGTGCCCATCTAGAATGAGGAGCGCTTTGTTATCTTTGGTCGGTCTTACATACTGAAGAAAGTGTTTCATCTATTTTAGAAACAGCTCTCCAGTCATATATGCTGATTTGTTATACAAATTGAGGGTACCTGGTGGAGCTCCGTCGTACAGATCTGGGTTGAACTTTTTTCCTTGGGAAGATCAAAGCCGGCAGAACAAACGATCCAGCACTACTGACGCAGGCAACAGCCGTACTGTGAACACCTCTTTCTGCGCTGGTAACTGCACCGACCTGCTTCTTGCCTTTTGTGGCGATGACTTTTTGTGTTTTCTGTACCGTGGTAAGACCAGTCTCGTCCATGTTGAAAAACATAGTATGCTGGATGTTTTCCTTCTGTATATCTTCCAATTTTTGAAAAAATTTTGTACTTACGGTTTATTAAAAGCTTGGGCCCTAGCTGCTGAAGTTGCTTCCGGGAGTCTGAGGGAGATGTTTTTATGCCTCGAAAGAAAGCTACGCACCCACGCTGTGCTGGCTATCTTCTTTGCACGACTAAATTGGTGAGGTTGTTCGCTGCGCTCAGCAAGTTGGTACGCCAAAACTCGTAATTCTTTGGTCGTCAAACCAAAGAGTCGAGCTTCCAAATTCAAAATGTGCGCTACCAATTTCTTCTCTGTGTCCTCGTCCAGTGATTTCTTGAAGCTAACGAAGCATTTGGTAACACCGCGAGCATGTTGATTTTTATCTTGAGCACGTCTTCGTAGAGTTGCCTGAGGAACATTGTAGACAACTGAAGCCTTCAGCCATCTGTATTTTTTTCTCTCGTACTGCTTGTATAGCGCGCTTCATGTCTTCCGACGACCATGATTGTCGATCAGTTTTTTTCTTGTAATTCGAAACCATCTGAAAAGAACAAAACAAGAATATATCAGCCTCCATATAGGGCATAACGACATACTGCGATGTCATTTTGCTCTAAAGAACTTGGCTTGGAAATGTTCACATTTTAGGTTAGAAACTCACGTTGTTGTTCAAAATAAGGGTCGAAGCATAAAGCCTATACTTCAGTGAGCGTATGTAGGTATAAAGGAGCACACAATTACAAAAATTACCTAATAAAAGTATGTGACAAATGTTTACTTACATTGATCTTTACGAGAGCATTTCTGAAATGTTTTCGTGTCGTCGAATCCGAATGACATTTGACAGCTTTGACGTTTCCGGTGTTAGGTTATCACTGGGCCCGACAGTGTGACCACTCAAAAACTCAAATGTAGCCAGATTGACTTAGAAGAACGCAATGTGTCGTTATGCCCGCTATGCCAATATGCCTAACCCTCCCCTACCTACTAAAAATGTCTGAGAACACCGATAAAACAATAACATTAACCGAATTCTTGATCACAATATCCGATGCATTTTACATGCATTGGTGTATAGCCGGTACGTACATTGTGATTTCGATAACAATAGACGGATGATAACATTAACCGTGGTTACAATATGCGGCGTCTACTATACTTCCTTGCTTCCTGTATATCCAAGTTTTCCTAGAAGGAGGTTACTTGTTCTTTTCTTTGACAGAAACGTTCAATGGCTCGACCTTTACTTAGCCAACAAACATTGTTGGGTTGCAGTAAGTCAGAATACGCCGAAACACATTCAGATAAAAACTCCTTGAACTGTCTGTGCTGAAGAGCAGAACGAGACCTCATAAAATTGATCAACTTCACCAAGCTGTCCATTACTTCTTTCAGAGTAGCACAAAGTTTTCCACAAAGGGTTGTTTAATGAATTATGAACTGATAAGATAGTAGGCTAGCATTCTTATCCCTGATGATTCTGTTTACTAATGCCTTTTCTTTGCCCATCATCGCTGGGGCCCCATCAGTTAAAAGGGACACCATTTTATCATAACTAATGTTTGATTTTGTCATGAAATCATCAAAGTCTTGAACAAATCTGCGAGTCTTTCCTTTAAACGGCAATATTGCTAGCAATTCATCCCTAAATATTTTACTTTCAATGTTAAAAAATTGCACGAAAATAGACATTTGTTCATCATCAACAATGTCACACGGTCTAGGACAAGCGGTCGCAGCAAACTCGGCGCAGCCATCTCGGCGCGGCCAACTCGGCGCGAGCCAACTTGGCGCAGGGACAACTGGGCGCAGGAACAACTTGACGCGGGCAAAATCGGCGCGAGCCAACTGGGCGCGAAACCTAAGCATACCGGGTCCGGCAATTCTGCGGGGCTGGAAAATATTTCATGAACTACGAGAGTTGCATAAAATTTGCCCATATAAAAGATGAAGGTACGAAGATTTTGCATATTGCTAAAACAGTTTTGGTTATACAAAGTGGCTAAGAAATTTATAGCAGCTAGTAAGTTTTTTTTTTGCGAAATTACCTGTACTTGGGTGGCTTAAAGGTGTTGCGCCAAAATGCTAATTATTTTAATATAAATGTGTATGGGTCTTACGTCACCTCTTTTGGAGATATTAACGATTGTATGCAAAAATGCTGAATTTTGGGCGGCTGCAGTAAGATAAAACAATTGAATGAACGAAGACGTTGCCAAAAATAATTTTTCTGAATTACCTTTTTTAGTGTAAAATAGTATCTCTTGAGTATTAATGCTTTGCAGCGCGCTCAACATTGTCAAATTTAATAATTTTGAATTGTCTTCACAATGGCACACTATTTTTATATTTATGAGATTTCATTTGATAGCCTTCGTCATAGATCTAAATTCAACCGTTTTTCAGAATTAGATTGAACATGAACAAACAATTTAAGCTTTTTATGATGTTGTCTTTAAAGGGACAATAAACAAACAAACATTGACAGATACAAATTTAAACAACAAAACATCAGGTTTGGAAATTGAAAACTCGGCCACTGCTGACAAGAGAAGTAACAAACACGAAAAATCGAATAATGCAGGAGAAAATTCAATCTAAAATCGGTTGAACTTAGGGGTATGAAATGCAATATTAGAAGAAAGCTCATTAAATGTTTTAAAAAATCGAAACGATTAATTTTGCAAATGTTAAGGACTCTGTACAGTTTTAATGCCCAGATATTATGAGGAGAAATGTTTTAATATTTAACGAAATTACTTATAGGATTTTCATGTATTCGTTCTTGTCTTTTGATCTGCTATCTTTTGGTATTTATTCCTGAATTTCTCGTTTGTTTCGTGTTTACTATTTCTTTTATTAACAATGACTGGATATTTATTATCTAAGCCGTAAGTGATACGAGTATTCGAAGAGTTCAGTTGTTTAAATTTAACATTTGACGGTGTTTGCTTGTTTTTCCTCTCTATAAAGCATGTGAACGGACTTAAATGTTTTTTATGTTACAAGTCGAATATTTGAAGAAAGGCGAAATTTAATGGTATGAATATAAGATACCAGAAGTAAGTTCATTAAAGAGGAATTTTCTAATCTAAACGATCCGAACTTATTAAATCTGCAAATTTTAAGCGCCTTGTATAGTAGCCAGAATTTTTCACTCGAAGTTATTCAAAAATAACGAACACAAAAAAACATTGTGTGATCTGCTGAATTCTTTTGAAATAACGCTTAGTATAATTGAACCTTCACGTGGGCAAGTGAACACAGATGGTAAAATTTCGAAAACTGCAATTGACTACATGGCAACCAATATAAACAAAACAAAAACAAGTGCTTATGTGATAGACCCATGTATTGCGGACCATTTCGCTCAGATTATTTGCTTAAAAGATGTTGCTACTGATGTTACCAAGGCCAATACAGTAAAAATATGCTACAAAAGGAACTTTTCTGCATCAAATCTGGACGAGTTTATGAGTCTATTACAAAACAGTAACTGGCATGATGTATATGGTGCTGAGTGTTCAAACTCTGCATTTGACAGTTTTATTGATAAGTTTAAGTATTGTTTGGACGTTTCATGCCCTTTAATGCGCCGGACCGTTAGTAAACAGGGGTTAAACAATTCTAAAGATTGGGTAACACAAAATATAAGAAAACAAAGTATAGAACTAAAAGAACTATTTGTACTCGTTCGTAATTCTGAAAGTACTGACCTACATAATATCTATAAATCTAAAAAACACCAGTTGAAATATGACGTCAGACTGGCCAAAAGTAACTATTTTGATAATAGAATATCCAACGCGGCAAATACACCTAAAGAAATTTGGAATATTGTCAATACGAGGTTGGGGCGAGGTAAAACATCAAATGCTAAAATCAAACTAAACATTAACAATTCGCTGACCGACAATCCAGTTGAAGTTTCTGAGCATCTAGCTGAATTCTTCGCTTCAACTGCACGCATAAAACTGCAAAATCACTTCAGCAATAACGTATCTACTGCTTGTACTACTTGTAAATCGGTGCAATCAACTGCTTTTATCGCACCCGCGACGCCCAATGAAATAGGAACCATTATTAAATCCTTAAAAAATAAGAACTCTACAGGACTGGACGGCATTCCTACAAACGTTTTGAAAAGCTCTTGGAAATACATAATTGAACCATTAACCTATGTTATTAACATGTCTATTTCCAGCGGTAAATTTCCGGTATCACTAAAAAAAGCTTGCGTTATACCGGTCTATAAAAAAGGCGATCTACATGATCACGCTAACTATAGACCTATCGCACTGTTAAGCGTATTTTCAAAAATTATTGAAAAGCTGATGTTTGACCGATTATCAGCTTATCTAAACAAATATATGTTGCTGGCGAACAATCAGCACGGCTTTTGCTGTGGCCTGTCGATTGAGACTGCAAGTGTCGATCTTTTGCAGTTTATCTATGACAAACTGGATAATGATCACCATGTGATGTCTCTGTTTTTTGACCTCACTGCTGCATTCGATACTTTAAAACTACCATTCATAGCCAGTAAATTAACTAACATGGGCATTAGAGGAGTTACTCTTGATTGGATTATGTCCTATCTCACCAATAGATCACTGAGAGTAAAAATTGACCGTAACGTTTCGAGCGAGCATCTAACAGATCTTGGAGTTCCACAAGGCTCAGTGATAGGCCCCCTTATATTCATGCTGTTCGTCAACGACCTTCCCCTAACCATAACTAAGGCTAAACTTGTTATGTTTGCGGACGATACGTCTATAGCAATCTCAGCCCCAACGATTAATGAACTTCAGATTTCGGCAACGGCTGTGTGTAATGATTTTAAAAACTGGTGTGATAAAAACATGTTGATACTTAATATGGTCAAGTCAGAGTGCGTATACTTTTTCAAGAGGAAAAAACCAGAACCACTTCCGCTAAACATCGCTAGCAACAACAAAACCATCTGTTTAACTAACAAAGTGAAGTTCCTAGGTTCTATACTTGACGAAAACTTGAAATGGGACCACCAAGTCGACAATGTGTGCGCTAAAATGAGTAAAGCTTATTATGCTATGCGTCAATTAAAAAGTGTGCTAGACATTAAAGCTCTCCTAAATGTGTATTATGGCCTTGCTTACGCTCATATGTCTCTAAATATTGTAGTTTGGGGGCAAGCAACTAACGTCAATCGTGTTTTTATTTTACAAAAGAGATTGGTTAGATTAATCTTCAATATTAATCCTAGAGATACATGTAAAACGCATTTTGTAAAACAGAGGATGTTAACTGTGTACGGCATCTACGTCTACAACTTAATGAAAATGATGCGCCAAAATCTAATAAAATTTAAAAGAAATGCTGATATTCATAAACATCAAACCAGAGATGGTAGTTGTTTACGTATTGGGCGGTACCGTACGACCATGCATGAAAAGTCTCCCGTACATGCGGGTTAAATAATTTATAATAAACTACCAGATTCCATCAAGGAAGCTAGATCATACAGCCTATTTAAGTCCAGGCTAAAGAACTACCTCTCTGAAAAGGCTCTATATAGCCTAAAAGAATTGGATTAATGTAATGTGTCTACTTAAACTGTTTATACCATCTTAATTGTAATTGTGTATAATACCACTTGCGTCATCAACTGTATGTTATTTGTTATTTATTTATTTATTTTTTATATACTTATGTGTCACTATGTAATGATGCACCGTATTGACTTCTCACATCTGTGTATTTTAGCAGCTACGTGAATAAATTTATCTTATCTTATCTTATCTTATCAGGAAAATAGTTATTTTTGCATTTAGAATGCGAAATGCTACTATTGCTTTCAAAAATGAGAGATTTTATGGAGAACCGAAGGTAAATTTCATGTAACCCTCATATCTCCCACCAACGCATCGTTGCCGGTCCATGTGTGTATAAATATACATAATTAGATGAGTTACTACAGAACGCTTTAAATACATAATAAATTGACTAGGCAAGGATGTAGTATTTCCCCACTATTATTTAATTTATACGTGGAAGTGTCATTGCGAAATTGGAAAAGACACTGCGAAGGAATGGGCATTCCTATAAACGACAAACATCTCTTTACCCTTAATTTCGCAGATGACCAGGTAGTCTTAGCCCAAGACGCTTATGACCTAGAGTTTATGATCAGAAGATTATACACCGAATATGAAAAATGGGGTCTCCAAGTCAGTATTCAAAAAACCGAATATCTGGTTGTAAATTCTGATATAAAGTTTGACATCACTATTAGTAATGACGTCACTGTTACACAAGTGGAAAGTTTTAAATATTTAGGTGCCATAATTGACAAAAATGGTCTAGGAAGGGAAGAAATAAAGCACAGAATACACCAGAGCAGGAGAGTAGTGGGCTGTTTAAACTCTTTGTGGTGGAACAAAAACATATCTCTGAAAAACAAAAAAAGAGTAGGACAAGTAATGGTCGAGTCGATTTTATGCTACGGCTGCGAGGTATGGACTATAAATGCAGAAACTAAAAGAAAGCTCCACGCAGTCGAAATGGATTATTTAAGAAGAAGTACCAGAACATCAAGACGAGAACATGTCCCAAACGAGACCATTAGACATCTTATGAAAGCAAATGAAACGGTAACGGACAGAATCGAACGAAGAGGAGTAAAATGGTTCGGCCATTTAATGAGAATGCCACACGATAGGTGGCCTAAAAGCGTTTTTCAGTGGAGACCGCCAGGAAGGAATAAGCGAGGTAGCCCACGTAGGTCCTGGAATGAGGGGATAAGGCGCGCAATGGCAGAAAGAAATTTGGATGAAGAGCAAGCACTAAATCGAGAGGTGTGGCGAAGAAGAACGGGAATGCGGCAATTAGCTGTACTGTAGTGTGTAGCAATACAAGATACATTAAACGTTATTGTAATATACATTACAGACCCGAAATATATATATATATATAAATTGACTATTCTAATGTACGTCAACTCAAAATGTAGTTAAAAAGCGGCTGATTTAAAATACCAGTCTTGTCATTTTAAATATAGTTGGTTTTTTATTTATTATTTTGTTAATTATTTTTAATTTTTTTTTGTTTTATGGCGTGTCTTAATATTTTCATAATAACAATAATAATAGTAAAATTGTAAAATATGTACATGTTCACAAAAGTATTTTCAAATTAATGTGTGTCCTACAACTGTCGTTATCGACCGGCAGCGAAATTATAAACGTATGGTTCCTAATTTATTAATGCAACTATGTTTATACTTAAATGCAAAATTGACATTTGACTTTCAACTAACATATAGTTGCGTTCATAAATTAGGAACTATACGTTTTTAATATTAGTACCTTATTGATTACAACGGT
>CALNHX010002415.1:0-179781 GCA_940337035.1 Agriotes lineatus | reverse complement strand
CCAGGTGTAAGTTTAACGCCTAAGGGTGAAGTCGTAGGGTTGCGTCGATGTATTTGGTAAATTCAAATACGTTGCGATTATGCTTAGTATCTTACCAAATGTGATTGCCCACTGGTTGAGAGAAACACTTTCTTCCTTTATAAAATACTAGCTGCAGTCCGCGGCGTATACCGCAGTTAAAATGTAGGACTGCTGCACAGTAGACCATTTTCACAGAAATAATAAGGGTGTGTTTAAACGGAGAGTGCGATCGATCGTAGTTCTCGTTCAGTAAGGTAGTAATGAACCCTCCTTCTTATTAAATGAAACGTACTTGTGTTCGTAGTTTTAAAAAACAGCCAATTGGCATAATAAGTAATTTTTTGCACTACTAGTCTCAGAACGCACCGTGACTGGCCTATCTTTAGGTCG
Organism: Agriotes lineatus; assembly: GCA_940337035.1. Classification (NCBI taxonomy): domain Eukaryota; kingdom Metazoa; phylum Arthropoda; class Insecta; order Coleoptera; family Elateridae; genus Agriotes; species Agriotes lineatus. Next base: position 179,370 of record CALNHX010002415.1, on the reverse strand, counting down.
TGAAGTTGATTTTTTCCACCACGGGAGAGAAAGTAAAATAAACAATTTTCACCGTGGTAACTAATAAATTGCTAAGTTACCAAATATGACTATTTTAATTTTGACGTTTTAAAGAGCTGTATTGTCAGGTTGACAGTTAAAATATTTTCGAAATTTGTTGAGAATTTAGGTATTAAGCCGTTTGGTAGTGCAAAAAATAGTATATACACCGCGGGAGCGAATCGTCTTATAACCTTCGCGCTTTAGATACTTCGCGCTGCGCGCTCAGGGTAGAATACTGCGCTTTGCTACCTTGATGTATAATATACTATTATTTGTATAACTAGCAACCAGTGAGGCAAATGTCTCATTTCATAAAACAAAAAAGACCGTTTTTCAAATAGAACGCGTATTAAATAAAAACAATAATATTTTTTAAAACCGGAAGTGTCACGTGATTGAAATTCGGTTACTGACCTGACATGACCATTCCAAACATATAATTTCAATAACTTTTTTCTCTATCTCTTACGGTTTGGCTGCTGAAACAGCGTCCCGGACGGACCAGCGTCCCGGACGGACGGAAATCACGTGATTTCTCGAAAACCGGAAGTGTCATGTGACTGAAATTCGGTTCCTCACCTGACATGACCATTCAAAACATATAACTTTAATAACTTTTTTCTCTATCTCTTACGGTTTGGCTGCTGAAACAGCGTCCCAGACGGACCAGCGTCTCGGACGGACGGAAATCACGTGATTTCTCGAAAACCGGAAGTGTCACGTGACTGGAATTCGGTTCCTGACCTGAAATGACCATTCCAAACATATAACTTTCATAACTTTTTTCTCTATCTCTTACGGTTTGGCTGCTGAAACAGCGTCCCGGACAGACAAAACAGCGTCCCGGACAGATAAGTCTATTAGGTAAAGGATACTCTAGTTTTCTGTGATAATAACACTATTAAAAGTAATGGGAGGTTTGTTTACAAAAACCCGAAACCCGTTGAATGAAGCGAAGCATTGGTACTTTTGCCGGTTTAACACGGAATGTAGTGTTGTGAATTATTTAAGAGGTATGATAAAGAATCGATCATGGCTGAGATGAGAAGGGCGAAATGCTACGTACTTGAGATATAAACCAATAAAATCTACGCTTCCTTTATTACTAGTAACCACAAAAGTTCGTGACATAACGTCACTTTCTCAACCTAAGTTAGAGAAAGAAAGTATAAAATATATAATACAGTTATTAAAAGCATAAGGTTATACGGTTCGAAAACCTGAATAATGATTGAGGCAAATAAATGGAAAGTCTCGGCTGCAAAAATAGATGTTCTACAACGATAATGTATAATATATAGAAGAAGAACGGCAAAGGAATGAGACTAATCGAGAAATGATGGGGCTTGAACAGGGTATTATTGATGACAAAGAGAAGAGACAGTTGCTATGGTATGCACACGTGGTGAACGGGAGATGAACGATTACCGAAAGTTGCCATGGATTGGGCAAGCCTTTAACAACAAAACGGAAGGCCTAAAAGATTGTGGGGAGAGTAAATAATAAAAGCCCCAAATAGTAGAAACCTAAACGAAGAACACTGCTATAATAAACTATAATCGAGAAAATCTGGGCATCGCAGACGCTATCAAACCGATTATACCTTATATCAGTACATGTGCGGAATTATTAGAACTTTCAGCAACAAAGATTTATAAGATGCGATGCCCATGAAAGAACAAAAAGATTGATCATATTAGAGAATATTTAAACATCGTTTCGGAAAATGAATCAATCGAATAAAATAAAGAAAATTGGACATTACAGGGTTTTCCGATTGCTTTTCACCATGTATCAATTGTCTTTCACTATTTGTCATATGTAATTCTCATTTGTCAATATTGACAAGTGTTGACAAGAAGGAAAAGCATTTGAGATAAACTGAAACACAACTGATACATGGTGAAAAGCAATCGGAAAACACTGTAAATACATATACAATGAATAGACGCCTATGAGCTTACGTGGAAGGAAAGACCCTGAAAGGCCTTGAAAGCGGGAAATTTGTTCCAATTCTTGAAAAACAGAAGAGGCACTCAAATCTATTAGCTTGACCTTGAAGAATCAAATAATTTTTAGTTACACGTGAACGGATTTTTCTTCTTCTTCCTTCTCAGGCTCAGGGTAATAAGGTAAATCCACTGTTTGGCGTTTACTAAGTGCTTTTTTTTTAAATTTTGAGTTTATAGTATCTGTTTTATTTCTTCTGGGAATTAAATACCAACCCAAAAAGTAATCCACTATTTCTAGGCTTTGGTAATACAGAAGAATAACTTAAACATGAACTGGAATTTTTTGCGTAATACTTTATTGATGTAACATGTGAAATGATGTATCGTACGTCTCAGTATTTTTATAAATTAGTTGCCCTTGTGGTTCACCTAATTCAGTACACATGAAACTCTTAATTTACCTAAACTCGTGGCTAAGAAGTGTCAATATCTGCCAAAACAGGAATCTGGTCTGTACTCTCGGTCTCTCGGTCTCGGGTCTGAAAATATTCATAAGAAAATCCAATTTGATCACACAAAGAAACAAAGATATATTTTCATCAAGCATGCACTAACGTGTGATAGCGAAAATACGCAAGCTCTGACCTTCCGCCTTGCAGGCCAAGCTTCTTCATGGGGTGTTAGTGCCTCACCATTATTTTTATGCACTAACCTAGGCGCAAACGCTAAAATCTACATGCAATAAATTGAATTCAAAACAAATTTCCCCTACGAACTACTTCGCGTACGGATTTATTTGTCCATTAAGCGCATTTATTTGCGGTCGCAAAATTTTCCCACAATTTGGAGCTAACCCTTATCGGTCAAACTGCAAACATTCCCGGTGTTTCTTTAAGTTCATGGTTGAAAACTGCTGCGCAGCACTCGGACTGGACCACATTATCGACGTTAAAGGGCTCCCATGAACATTGTGGAGCATTACCTGGTTGGCGCTCTGGCGATATACGTCACAAAACCCCTTGGCAGCGTTACAAATGCGTACTTTCTTAATATACGGTTAAAATGGCACTTACTTAAAGTGCAAACACTGGCTTGCTGTACATAAACACTTATGAAGTATATTCTATTTACTGCGCGGCTTACCACTTTCCTTTTGCTCGTTGTAGGGGTAATTTACTGGGAGACAATTACAGCGGGTGCCCTGGGGCTCGGAACGCTTGCGACTGACTTCACCTTCCCCGCGACTGCTGTTGAATTTCTTTCGGTCGCTGAATACACACAATTGAGCGATTCACGCATTAAAATAGGCCCGTACTCGCGCACTTTAAACTACAGAAAAATATAATGTTTAAACCATGTAACAATGAAATAGCAAGCAAAAACCGATCGGCTATATTTAATTATTATAATAAACAATTTAGAGAAGGCATTTGACTGAGTAGCTACACAGTTTTATACAATGTTCTTTACTTGGTCATCGTTTTAAAATCTCTCTTCAGCTAGTATTACTTTTAATAGTCCAAAAAGTTGATAATCCAACTGTAGGGAGCATGTGGTGCTTATTTCAATTCGATGAGTAAATTTTGCTTCAAAATGGCGGTATTGGGTCTAGCAATATCATAGAGGAGACGAACATTGCTTATGGTCTAGCGCTTATTACAACAAATTTAGATATCATTTTATTCGTGATTCAACGATTGGTTTGAATAACGTCATTGATTTTTTGAATGTTGATGACATTCACAGACGTTTACGATCGTCTTGGTTGCGATAGATTGTCGATACGCTTTCCAACACACATACAAAACTATATCTTTGACAAGGGATTATTTCCAAACGGTATTGTAAGTTTAACCAATTTCAAGCAGTTTTACGTTTTCGTTGACAAAAAACTTGATTACCACTGGGCGCAACATAAGACTGCATTGGTTGTTATGAAATATTGAAAGTGCTAAAAAAAATTGACGAGCTTAAAAATTACTTAACATACGCCTACTAAATACGCAGAGAAATAATTTTTCTTAGCTAGAAGTGACAGATTTTAAAGGTAATTCTCTAATTCGTATCTAAACTATTCTGGTACTAATCACCGTATTGTAGCTGGAAATAAAAATATTATAAAAAGTGCTCATACGTCTTTTCAACATATAGAAGAACCAAACATAAGCAGAGGAAATTACTTTAAAATCATTTTCATAATCTTGCATAAGTTAAACAGAAGAAGTGCATTCTACATATCCACATCATGTGGCAATGTATGGTATTTCAAAAATACTGTTCTAAAAAATTACTACTATCACCAGTTGAAACTTTTAGTATTTTTATCTGTTGTGTATCCATTGTTTTGCCAATTTTCTATATTTATTCTTGAAATTATTTTGTTGTGTAAACTAAAGAATTAAATAACTGAGTTTAATTATTCTAACAGTCTGGTGTTAAGAACAGAATTAGGTTATTGCCTCCTGTAAAAGATTATGTTAATCTTGTGCTGTTTGTGTTTAATTTAATTTAAGAAGTTTTCACTGTTCAAATTGTTTGGGAAAGGAAGAAACAATTCGAAATCAGGAACTTGAATACAGACAGAGAAAGGAGATACTGTACATTAGTCACATTCTACATTTCCAGCACCCCTGATAAGTTTCGCTAATCGAATTTTGAACAGTTCTCTAGCCTGTCCGTAGTTCTTTTTCTATTTAAATAACGAATTGATTGGCATTTCGAATTAAAATGATTGATTTCTGCTTGAGTAACATAATGTTACTAACATTTAAAGTTTAAAATAACTCGTGCAAGAACGATTAGTCCTCTGTAATTTACAGCAAATTATAGTAACTAAACTCCAAGCTTCTATAAATGATGCAAATTACGACTAAACAATTGTCATAAACCACAAGCACGACTGTAGGTGCAAACTCAATGTAAATGCTGCGCTGCCTTAAAAATATCCTGTCCAAGGATTCTTCTCTTCAAATGCAAAGTACTCTCATAGCTTTCTTGTGTAAAAGGCAAGGTTAATATTAATTTACGCGCTTTAAATACCAGATATTAGTAGCACAGATTCGCTTGTTCTGCTCATTAATTAGTGACTACCGCATGAAACAATTCTGAAAGTAAAATTGCATCGTACTACGTTATATTCTGCTTCTTCACAGCGGAGTTTAAACTTTAACATTGGTAATGTGCCTCAACACCTCGGGCTTGTTTGTTCGTTTAGATAACATTAGTTGATAATGAAAATTTCTTTACTGTCTACAGCGCGCTCTAAACAGTGTGGTTGTCTAGGGAGCAATTTTTGTAATTCCGTATTTAATTATCGCAGCCGCACAAGAATGGCGCTGGTAGGATGGAAATGGAAAATGGAACAGCCGACTGAAAACGGAATGTTCATTTACGTCACTTCTTTTTTTAAGTCCGAAATTAAACTCATTATCTTATATCACTTCTCTCTTCAACCTTTAATGAGTTTGAGATTTCACAACTAATTAATTATTCATTCCGGAGCTTAAGTGCTACGTGAAACTCTCTAGATGATGGTTGTAGTTACTACACTCTTCATGCGCGTACGCTCATTGTAATACAAAACCAAAACGGTATAAATGTCGTTGGTCTTGGTACGTTGCATTATACAGTTATAGAGAAAGTTAAAGAAAAGTAAACAGCAATAATTTTACAAATTAATTCATATTTATTCATTTACATTAAAATTTAGTTATACAAAATAAGAAGCTTTGATAATAATGAAGATAAATAATAACGGACTTTAGTTCAAGCAACCAGAATGGCTAAGATATCTAAGCAGTTAATGAAACTCAGATCAGCGCAGCTGTCAAGAAAAGCACAGTAAAACCGGAAAAGTAAAATTATAAACTACAACAGCTCAAGGACTCCGCTACGTAGATAGATGTCAGTCTTTTATATGGGTTGGACTTGGATCGCAAAGGTTGCTGCTACATTTCCATTAGGAAAAGAAGCCAAATTTTTTATTGGTTTATTATATGAATGTAGAGGACCTTCAAACGAAACAATCACATGTGTTAAAGAAAGGTATTTTTTAATTCGACTAAAAGCGTTTGCCCAATCAATAGCTGTGCTCGTTGTAGTTATGGAATATTAATGAAAGTAAAACTGTAATTCTAGGACACTCACTTGAATTGGTAAACGACTAGGCTTGCATAAGTTTGCATCGCTTATTAATAAATGCATACAAGAACAATTACTAGTATGTTACAAAATCGTAATTAGCTTTGTTTCAAAACAACTGCATCCACACTATGGGAGTGAAGGATTAACATATCTATTTCAAGCTCCTTCCTGTCTTAATTAGATTGCAATCGAAAACTGTTGCTTATTTAAATTATTATAATTATATGAAAACCCTATTATGCGAGTTTGTTATATGTATCAAAAGAGTCAATGCGTAAGATGGGTCATTCTGTTTAAATATACTGCTCAACAATTTTTAAATTTATTTATTTTAAAAATATTTTCCAAAAGGACAACCATGGCATTTTTGATAACCTTTCAGGATTGTGTCACCATAGAAAGCATTTCTCTTCATAATTTGGTTTAAATAAAACTAAGTCCATTAATAAAATATTATCATTTGACAATTTTGAGTTTTTTCCAAATGTTGATAGCACATTGCATACAAAGTATGCCAAAGCGTTGCCAAAAATGTTTAAACCTTCAAAAGAGACTCAAAAAACTATTAATTTCCATTTATTGTTCTTCCTCTAATTTTTGTTAAATATAGTTTTTTTTATAATTTTTAATTTTTTTTTGTTTTATTAATGATTTTGTTAATGCGTCTGTTAATATTTGAGAATAGTAAAACCAAAATAATATGATTAATATGAGTATACTATAAAACAAAAACATTTATATATATTTTTTGTGACATAATGTAACAAATACAATTTTTATGGGTGATCCAGTGTTGTTGAACAGTGTATAAACAATAAAGTAGATAATCATCACACACAAATTCAAATGTTTTCCTCTTCCTCCTCTCATTAGATTAGCCCAGTGGTGTTTCTGATTCAATCTTTCAATATTTAATCTTCCTATTAGTGATGGGACTATTCGAATGCAAATTACTACAGTATTCGATTCTTGCAAGATCTCGAATGCATTCGATTCTTTTGAGTGTATTCGAATGCTTCGAATCGAATACTTAATCGGCGTTTGTAAATCTCGCCGGGCGTGATCTCGATTCCGATCTGAATGCTGAATTCGGTGTGATCTCGATTCTTTTCCGAATGCTGAATTCGAATGCATCGGCGCTTGGCGGCGGTTGGTACTCTGTTTTGCACTCGAATCGTTTCAGATTCAGTTTTCACTAGCACAGCGCTGCGTATCATATGAGTTTAGACTAATATTACCACACAGACTGAAGATTGCACACTCAAACGATATAGCACCACCAAAATCACTAATGCAACTAAAAATCTACTAAAAATTTCAACAGATACATGGAAAGGAAAGAGAAACAAACGCTGGGGTTGTCTTAATAATTTATGTTAAAGAAATACATATAGGCCTGTAACAACAATAAAAAAACTATTTTATAAACGGTCCCTTTCTCATATTCATTTTCGGTACTATAAATTTAACATTTAAGTATTACAAAACAAATATACGTTATTAATAGGGTAAGCTGAACCGCCTACAATCAAAACAAATTTTTATTTTTGTTTGGTGCACGTGCAGCGTCTCGGTATCCCTGGTTGTGCGTGCCGCCGAGTCGAGGTCACACCTCACCACTTCCCAATACGAGAGCGAGCGCACAACTCGATTCTGTATTCGGAAGTGCGATTTTGCATTCGAATTGCTTGCATTCGAACGCAAGAGCGCACAACTCGATTCTGTATTCGGAAGTGCGATTTTGCATTCGAATTGCTTGCATTCGAACGATCATTCGATTCTCAAAAGTATTCGAATGCGATGAATTCGATTCTGAAAAGTATTCGATTCTGCCCATCACTACTTCCTATACTACGTTTAACGAACAAATTCTGTAATGAAATTACAACGAGGTAACTTGATTGTAAAAACCAGTTTCACATTTTACAAATTAAAGTTGCCGGATAATTAATTTTTTTAATTAAAAATTTTCAAAAATATGATATACGGAGCAAATCAAATAAAAAAATATATAAAATACACTACAGTAATCCAGACATAATAGGTTATCAATCTTTCGCGGTCAGTCGAGCTGCGTATAACCGGCTTATCAATAGCAATTTTTAATTCAAATTTCGCGGTCATTTGTGGGAGGCGCTTCTACTGAATCTGTTCGTTAAATGTAGCATAGTACTACACAGAAATAAACAAATATCAAGCAATGTTTAATTTTTAAATATACGTTTTTTTATAAAAGGCGGCGCCATGTAAAAAAATATGAGTATCTGCACGTGCCAAGAACCCTTATTGGCAGTCGATTTCAGTTGATCGATGGCCGGTTAATTAAGTTGGTATGTAGGGTTTAATAAGTTTTGTCTATAGATATTTTAAGTTACTCCAGGAATGCCATCGATTATCTCTTCTTCTTCTACCTGTAATTTTATACTAAACCTCGTGTATAGTAGAATGCAAATGCAGAATTGGGGTAGTAATTGAATGTTATTGTTTTCGACGTTTTTTAGGATTTATAAAAATTGTTTAAATAATATATAATATCTACTAAAAAAAAGGAATATTCGAACAGTAAATAAAAGCAATGGAAGGATGAACTACAGAGTGGTCATTTATAATCAAAACTTGGAGAATTTCATGACCGAGTATCGATATACAGTGACGATATAACACCACAAATTGTCAGGTCCATCATTGACAACTATTTTGTTGAGATTAATGTACTGATGTATACCACGCAAGAATAGATTGATCTCGTCAAGTTAGGGAGAAGAAAAGGAACGCTTTTTGTATTATTTGCGACTACGTTGAAGATTATATATGTTGCCAGTTTGATCGCGGTATTGAAGCTTCGCCAAAGAAACTAAAAATAACACAAACAGCAATCGAAAGAGTAAACCTACGAGATAAGATTAAAAACGGTAAGATAAGCGAAAAAGTAAACATAATCGACCTCATCCTGATATATGTCAAGCGAAAGTATAATTGGGCGACCAGAATATCCTCTATATTGACACTGCAGAACCTAAAGAAACAATAAATAGTTACACTAAAATATGTAGGCAGTCAATGGCATCATAATCTAGAAAACATCTGTAAAAGAGGCAGAATACATCAAGAAAGGGTTTGTAAAAGGTAAATACTTAACTAGAGTACAGTTGTGCTCACATATCGAGTTCTTCTAGCAATTAAATAGGAGACATTAAGATACCTTATTACTAAATCTGCACTCAAATGTAAGAAAATATGCGCATATATATGTATACATTTTGTGAGTATATGCACCCAGAGTTACAATATATGCACATAAGTGCTTTAATTTTTTTGAAAATAACTAGAGGTATTCGAAATAATGTAAAAATTTTAATTATTTTCCATGAGTATGTTTATTTCTCTAATTTTTATTCAAAGACGTCATTCATTTTAACGTTTGACTATATAAACATGGACTCCTAACGCCAACTTCACGTTGTTAGCCAACATAAAAATGAGATTTCTCCCTAACCCCGCCAGAGTATTATTCACCCAACGCTCGAAGTTCGACTCTTGAAATGGATCCTATGTTGGCTGATTATACATTGCTTTTATGGGAAAGATGGGGTTGCTGGCAATCTATGTTTATATAGTCAAAGATTGTAACAGGGACTTCCCCTTTCCTCTGCTTATTTCGATATGCGCACTGCACTCCAGCGGCAAAAAATGAAAGTATGCACACAAAAATTGTATTAATAAATTTCATGAAATAGTAAATTTTACAAAAAAAAACCGCAAAAAGTTCATACATTATAAATTATTGCTAAACATAACCAAATATGCAAAATCCCGAAAGTATGCTCAAAAACGTATAAATATGCAAAATATGCAAAATGAAACTTGGCTTAAACGATTTGTTTTCACAAAATTGGAATACGTATGCAAAAAGTTTCGCCGGCATATCAATTATACAAAATATGCATTTGCCATATAATATCAGCTTTACTTATTACTATCTTATCGTCAGCGTGGCCGAGCGGTTAGGAAGTCAAGCTGCAGTGTTACGGTACGGTGTTCAATCCCCACGTCTGGCAACTGGCGGGCGGCCCACCCAGTCGCTTTAAAAATTGGGTACCGAAACCACAGTTGTGGAGATAGGGAAAGTAAGGCAGTCGTCGAAGGCGTGATGCTAACCACATCACCCAGTACGCCTTTAACGTGTGACAGATGACTGGGTTTCGGGAAGAGATATTTCGGCGACCCTGACTCGCCTTGTCTCAGGTCATGTTCCTACATGGAATGAAGTGCCCGAACTTTACTTATTACTATGACAATTCCAGTGGCGTACATCACGGAAATTTAATTGTGGCCCGTCATCCGATAAGCAAACGGGTAAGCGAGCAGCTATAATAATTATGTACATGATCTTCACAATTACTTTTCTTCTCTTCTTCCTCGTATTATAGGCCAGTGGTTTTAACCACAAAGTGGTTCTATGAGCCTTCTTTGCCCTTAGGCCGGGTAGGTGGCTAGCTTTGCTCGTCTAAAGTGAGGCAGCGTTCCCTTGTCAGGGGTTAACGACTCCACAGTGGTGGTAGCTGGGGAGCGGATTTAACTCAAGAGTCGCCGGGATTCGAACCTGGGCTGGTCGCCTGAGACGAGCGTTTGCTCGCTGGGCCATCCGCTCACCTACAATTACTTTTCAAAACCTTAAGATTTGTACAGGTACATTCAATTCATTTATAGCTAATGGAAGTAAGAATGTTGGTTCTTTACTTAATAGGGTTTTAGTTTTTTCTCGTTAACAACAATATTTATTCGACAAAAATATCAGATGAATTAGACATTTATTGTAGGTGTGCATTCATAAAATGCCAGCTGCAAGAAAAATGTAAATGTACATAAGATCACAAAGAAATAGGAGAACAACAGAAAATACATTGAAAGTTGAAAACAACAAAACACATACTAACCAGATACATTCTAATCACACTCATCACTGCTATCATCTTCATTGCTAAATCCAACACTGAAAGAATCACTGTCTTCGCCAAGATTAATAATAAGTGGATTCACATGAATGTCCGCAAAATGATCGTGCTCAAGGTAATTGTAAGACATTGTAAGAAAATAAACTCAAAATTAATAAAATAGGCGAGTATAATGTCTAGATACGCAAGAGAAAAGAAATGCAGAACACATTATACTAAATGTCGAAAATGATCATCACAAACTTCGTTCGTCGTCATCCTTGTTAGGTAAATTATAGTTATTTACGTACCAAGGGCGTAAGAATGCGTTTTTAGCCTTGGGCTCTAACACTGCAAGGGCCATAAACGTTAATTATCCCCGAGGTGCATACAATATTTTGTGTACAGACAGGTATATTCACAACTAAAACCAGGTTTATAATTGCTTTGTTAGGGTGTAAAATCCCATTTAACACTAATATCCATATTTCAAACGTCGCGCAATCTACTCACCTAGTGGACTTTGCTTATGGCGTTATTTCGGTGTTTGCGCGGCGCGTGGGTCTTTGCCTTTCCGTTTCATGCTGTAATACAGTGCAAATCGCTGCGGTTCATCCACAAAGCATTGGGTGTTTTGGCTTATCGCCTCATGTTTGAGTTGAAGATAGTATATTAGTCCACGCGACCGGCGGATTTTGGAGATGTAGCGACGTTTTGGGAGCTTGTCTTCTACGCCATTTTGGCGGATCATTCCGATGAGTCAAAAGGACGCGGTCGGTTTACTTAATCATTACTTACATTACCTCAACGTGAGATTGGCCCAATAACTCTCTTGTCCAGCTGATTGTGCCTAGAGCTATGTTTTTTCCTGAGAGGAATGAAAATCCTTCGAGGGCGCTGCGAGAGAAGGTTTTACCTTTGTAAGTTGATTATTATTTAACTGTATTTGTGACATTTTGTGTGTAATTCTAATTTCTGCTCGAGTGGTGCCCTTCACGTTTTCGTGCATGTTATATTGAATTTCGAAGTTTCGATTTGCTAGCGGATTCGATAGGATTCCTTCAGAATCCCTTGAAAGTTACCGTTGCTTTTATGTGTTTAATTTCTGAACGTTATCCTCTTACTTTTGCATTTCATTTATCATGGCTTTACACACGCACTTGTTGAATTCGTCCCTTAGGCCTCGCCGGAGCTTAAGTTGTGTACATTATATGATATTCAACTTTTAACATCGTATTTGAACCTTTAACCTGTTTATGTACCATGTTTGTTACTTAGACGTAGGTCTGTTTGTAATTTTACATTTAATCGTTTATTGTATATACGAACCTGTAATCCTGTCTATGAGGGGGATGCTAGTACCATTATTTTAGCTAGTTGAGTACTTTAGGAATTATACATAAGTACCTCTGTACTAGCTATTTCATACCAAGTTATTGGCTAACTATTTCTATATAATATTACAGTTGAATATTATACACTGTTACGATTTAGCACTTGTCTTATATGGTTACTGCAACCCTCTTATTTCAGATACATTGCGACTGACTGTCGCTTTTGAGTTTATGAGTTATCGTTTCTATCTGAGCAAATTTTTTGTAACAAGACTCGTTGGCGCCCTCAGTACGTATTGGTATTTTAGTAATTTTCTAAAGAACTGCACGCCGTCTTCGCTGCTTAGCTGGCTGGCCCTCAAATGTGTTCATGTAGTCCTGTGGTAATTTCGAAGTAGGGTATACGAGTCGGAAATTTAGTAACAGCTTGTCAAACTGGCCGCGTAGCGGGCCGTAAAGTACCTGATGCTCCTTGGGCTGTAAAGTGACACATTAGGCTCTCAAAAATAAGATAAAATATGACCATAAAACATATTAGACTTGCTGCATTCCCTGCTTGAACCTACTTGTCTACTAAATTTTTTGGTAACCTTTTATATTAAAGACGTAGTGTATGTAAATGTGATCGTAATATGAACGAGTCAAGGGATACTGTGCTACAAGCCTTTAATAGAATTCTAAGACCAGTTTTTAAAAACTTGGTTAATAGCTATTTAATAACATATCTAGGAATGTTGTGATTCATAACACCCGTGGTTTATTCAATAGTTTATCGGTTGGCAGTATGGTAACGGTTGCCATGTACGGTAAAGGACTATTACCGTACAGATACAGTTATGACTTAGTTACCAGCCTACTTTTGTATCTGTAAACAAAGGCGCAATATCTTCAAACCGGTACATAAAAAAAACTTATTATCTACGACCACTACTAAAAGTAGGCCTTTTAGCGCTAGCTTGTTTCACTAAAAGTGACGTTTTATAGTTTACCGTGGTTAAAGAAATCAGCTGTTTACTTTTAGCACATGGGCTCAAAGTGAAGTGAGGTTATAAAACTACAATTTCGAACTGGAAGTGAAGTTGTAAAGTTATTCTAGTTGCTTCTTGCGTTACAGGTAAAGTGTTTTTGAAATAATTAAAGCCTTATGTAATGAATACAGTCAGATGTGGAGTATCAATAATTACATTTCGTAGCTCACCTTGACAGTACTGGCGTGGCAAACAATCGCCCGCGCGGCGTGGCCTACTGTTTATTATGACATAAATTAAAAGTGTCGGAGATGCAAACCTTTGTTAAATCGATATTTATGGATTACTAACGGTAAAATAGAGGTCGTATATAAAATATTGTATGCAACGCGTGCTAAAAGCCGTTTATGCACGAGACATGTTATGAAACTCAGCCTTCGGCTTCGTTTCATAATTTTCATGTCTCGTGCATAAACGTCGACATTTAGCACTTGTTGCATAATAGTATATTACATACCGAGGTGGGAAGTGTTTCATTACTGTCGAGAGATTAGGTAGTTTACCGAGACGCGTAGCGTCGAGGTTAACTTTATCTCGAGACAGGGATGAAACTTTCCACCGTGGTATGTATACTATTTTATTTGCAATCATCTAATTTTAAAAATAACCACAATTGAGTTCTGAATAATAGGTATCTTGATGTAGCTAATATTTTTGTTACCATGAAAACAACCCACTCAATGTTTTGTTACCATGGAAACACCCCACTCTTCAGGTATGTAATATTTTTCGGGGTATGTAATAATTTCCTGGCTAGTTTCAAGTAATCATCTAGTTCCCAGCTGTTGTCATGTCATGAAATTGACACATTACAATGTGATTGCGAATAAATAGCTATTATAGTTCTTTTAAATTATCACGATAACAGATATTTAATTATGATTTCCGTTAAAAAAATGTAAGTTGTGATACCATATCTCAAAAAAAAACACATAAAATCAACATATTAATGCGAGTTTTCTAACTGTTTTGTCTACCTCTAATGATAAATAAAGTCCAACGTAATTTCATATTGCATTTATCTAGTGCACCATGATCTTTTTAAACAAGAGGTATCATCAAGGTCCACCCTTATTTACTTTTGTCCCATTTAACCGACTCTTTAATTCTTTAGTTTCCGGGATCACAATAGCGGTATGTGAATTAAATGAACCCAAAAACAAAATTACTTGGCTGGCCATATCGAATAATTAATTTTGACTTTACTTGAGGTTCCAATCCTGAAGTCCCTTTTCTTCTAGACCTTTGTATGTTGAAACAATCTAGTCCGAGGCCTGCATTACCTTCATTCGTCCAGTAGTTTAGTTCTTAGTATCATTTTTTTGTTTCTCTTTTTAAGTGGTTCCTATACTTTAACCTTTTTTTATTCCCTTTAATCACTGTCCAAGTGCCGCATCCATATGCCACCATTGATCTTGACACTGTTTTATAAATTCTCACCTTTGCACTACACGACACAGTTTTCGATTTCAAAACCGACTTAGAGCTCCCATTGCCTTGTATCCCTTAAGTCTAGCTTCTATTCTCTGTCATAATTGAAGAACCAAGATATATGAAATTCTCTGCTCTAGCACTTTTCCAGCTAACCAAATTGTATTTTATCTGTTTGTGTTGTTGATGTTTCTCCCTTTTTACCTTTTACAACAATATATTTCGTTTTATCTTCATTTATTCTTAATCCTAGGTTTCTTGCTATTCTTTCTAAGCTTCGTATTATTACGTCGTTTTACCGACCTTGCCAATACCCCACATAAGAAATACATATGGTTTTTCGTAATTAGAGTTAAGTTCCATTTACCTGACTTTTACTTCGCATTATTTCATTATTCATATTAATCAAACCAAAATTATATGACAGGTCTCATGCATAACTTTTGTGAAGACAGCGACCGCATTGGCGTTAAAGGAACGTCGGAAAATGCAGTTTAGTGAGGGTGTCTTGTCTGATGGATGTAAACACGCTAGCTCGAGAGCGACGTAACAGTTTATGTGGAATATTTATGAAAAGAACTGAAACGCTTTCGAGCGAAATTTGTCACTTTTCTTTGTATATGTTTTATGATTTGTATTCGTGATAAAAGTAATAACCGTTAAGCGGTCTCGTAACTACAGAGCACGGTGGTGTAATGGTGCAGAGTTCGAAACTGGCTACCGAATGTATTTATTTATTATTGAAAGATTATGATGCAAATGTCTATCCGTTTGTCATCTTTAAATGTGAAATGCCACATTAAAGCCGTCTTCTGATCTCATACTGAAAGCACCATTAAAATAACAGATTACGAAGACTAACTTAATATGTATTATGTGGATGGAAAAAACCACTGCAACCCAACACTTAGCCGCAGTATCGATACGGCGCTTGCACCTTCTCATCTTGTTTTACTATGCCTTCTAGAGTGATATCGAAGAGCTGACAGCGGAATACCTTATCTTAAGCCTCTAGTTACTAGCAATTTATCAGATCGCCATTCATTTCGACTTTATTCGATGTTGCTAATAGTGTCATTGCTGTAAATCTCATCAGTTTGATTCGAATTTGTAATTATATCATTACTTTATCAAATTCATCTCTTCTTACGATACAGTTGAAATCTTTGTCTTCTATCAAGAAGTATTTGTTGTCGATACCAACTGCGGTACATGATCTTGAGAACATTCTCAATATATTAACGAGACTCTAGTTTTTAGAGGGTTTAAAAAAATATCTAAAAATAACTTCCTACATCATGTCGGAATCATATCAAAACCCACTAGACACTGATATTTTTCCTGTGGTAGTTTAATTAGCAGCAATAACTAGGTCTTGAATCTACACATTTCGAACAGGAGATTAACTATGAAAAAAGTGTTGGAAGAGTATATTATCCCCCATCTGAAGGTTTTAATAAAATGTTTTAAATTAAAATCTACAGAATCTTGTTTTACAGGCATCAAACGAAAATGTCAACATTCTGTTTACAAATTTTTATAGCAGAGTTTCCTGTGTGTAATATTAAAGAATTTGGACAAACAGATTGAAGCAAATGAAGTTACATAGTTAATTACTAATTAGAGAATAGCTTAGTATTAAAATGTCAGTTAAATCATTTGATGTCCCTTATAAAAAGAAGGGTATCTTTCAACGAGCTACGGAGTAAATTATTATTATTAGAGGTGTTTCCAAATCTAGCGCGGAATAGATGAAATTCATTAAATTAGTCACAACCACTACTATAGAATATTCTAAAAATATAGTCGTTGGTTTATATTTGAAAGAGCGTGTGAAGTTGCAGTATGTGTTTTCATTGAACTTGCCGTCACAGCTTTATGTATGTGCGAGCGTGTCTAAATACGTTTCAACGCATGATTCAATTTTGGCTTCAACGCTCCAGTATTAGTATTGGGTCCATTTCAACAACATTCATTAGTCATTACTCTATGTTTGCCATTATATCTCTTGCAAAAATGCGTTCTTTATCTCACTTTAACTGTGATAGATTCTTTCTCATCTAATGAAACTGTTTCTACAGTTGTTATTATACATTCCTTTTAAATTACTGATATATATTTTTAAAGCAAAACAACAATCCCACATTTTGTTACTTCTACTAATCACTAATAAATCATCGCCAAATACCTGAGGAAATGTCCACTTAAAAGCTACCTAATGGACTTAATGAATGCCTTTCTCCTAGTGTTTTTATTTCTGTGACTCATATTCAGCTAGCCCTTGCAAAGTTTCCAAAATCTGAAACTTCATAATTATTGCTGTGTTAGACGGGTGTTTATGTGTGTTATATTAAAATTCAATTTCCGATACTTTTGAAATGTGTCAACGTGATGGATGCAACTCACCCATGACCACAAAGCGGCAACGGGGCGCAAACAGTGCAGGTTCGAACATTCCTTAGCCCAGTGGCGGAGGCAGGCAGTTAAATGTAAAAGAACATAAACTTACTGACCTGTAAATCTCATCGATAATAATAATTGTACTCACCGGGGGTGGCCTCCCCCTGGCCCCTCCGTACTTCTGGCAGTGGCATCACAATGCTGGGCCTTACATCCGTCAGCCTCAACCCTTTGGCACCTCATCGCCGCCTTCATTGGCTGGGTTAGCTATCGGTACCTTTCGCTAGTACTGCCCAATAGTAATCCACTAGATTAACTATTGTTACAACCCGTACAGAGTCGGTAATAACTACCGTAGTATACTGATCTTCCACAGTACAGCAATTACCGTAAATCTTGCTATTGCTCTAATGGGGCTTATAATTTGGAACTCCATGCTTCCGGTGCGGAACACACATGCTTCCGCAAATCACTGGGCGGACTTCGTGCTCCAGCTCCAGGATTCAACTCTTTGACTATCACATAGTCGACTAGCAAAGCAAGAACCTCTGACGTATACCGGACGCTGTAATTGCCAAAAAGTCTACCAAATGCCATTCAACTAGCTACAATAGTACGTACATTTTACTCTAGTTAATTTAATCCTCTACCTAATAACGCCTAGCTACGCTCGCCGCTTCGCCTCGCATTATGCAACTTATACCTTATAATTAATTATTGGTTCGCATATGATCGCTTACGCCAAGAAATAATTACGCAAAACAGACCACTTTCACTCACACGTCGCGCCGCTGTCGCACCCCGAAACGTTCTGTTTGTTTGAATTTCATTTCTACCCGAGCCCCATTGACACGGTTCATTGGTTGCACGTGGCGTCTGGGTCCCCGAATAACTGACCGCGAACCAATGCCTAATACATCCGTCAAGATTATATTACATTCCAGGGCTCAAAACATTTCAGGCGTGGCAAACGTAGTAATTAAAACTTAAAAATAATGCACCCCAAAACCATCAAATATTTCATCCCTAACATTCGGCCAACCTGCATTCATTCGCGTCCTCGCGATATGGTGCTACTGGATATCCAGTCTCCACACGTAGAGAGTCCATCCATTTCATTCTCACTATCTGAGACCCTACCTATTGGTACCCATGATTTCATTTGATCCCCCAAGACGACATTGACCTATTTGGCTTCCTTGATTCTACTTGCATCCACTGCTTAAACGGAGATTTCAACTTTCAAATAGTACCATCTCCAAGGATGTTCTTGTTTATCAATAACAAGCCTTTGACTTAGTATTTCTTGGCATCTTTATATTTACGTTGCCTTGTGCAGTTTGTTTTTGCTGATCGTGCTCTCATTGTTCTTCCGTTAGCCAAATAGATTTCAGTTGTAGAACATCAGTTATTGATTCCGTGGGGTTTGTAACTGCAGCGTTTGATCACGTCTGATAGACATCGCCGTTAACGCATTAAAGTTCGTCACTACCTTAAATTCTGTTCCCAACAGATACTCTTAAAATTTCTGTATGGTTTCCATAGCAGCCAACGTTAAGGTTTCGTAGAAGTAACAATTCCTCTTTGCAAAGCTGGTAGTAGGCTACAGGTTATGGTTCCCCATTTTGCATCTTTAACAGAATTTCAGCGAGACATTTTGCACTTGCCTCAATGTGAAGTCCTGTCTGCAATGTAGGGTTGTGCAATGTAAGCACAAACTTGTGCTACAATACTTCATTTAGATGCTCTGATGCTGATTATCCTGCATAATTGCACGTCCACGCAGCAGTTTTCTTTGCGAGATGAGTTAGTGACTTAGTTATCTACAATGGCATAACCTCCTACAAACTTTTTAAGGCAGCTTGTTAGGCCTATAAGTTGATGAACTTGATGAGCATCCATTGTAGTTGGAAAAGCGCTGACTGCTTCTGTTTTGATGTAACCCGGTCGTATTCCCATGGGGAAACTTCAAACCCTACGTGGCTGATTTTTGATGTTAGAAAACAACACTTCTCAAGATTCAACGTGAGGCATTCTTCTGTGAGCAGTTTCAGGACTATTTCTAAATTTTCGATGTTTCGGGAGTCCCTCTTGTTGTGATAAGGATGTCATTGCGATAAACTGCAGCTGCCTCTTGTGCAGGAGCCAGAACTTTGCTGATTAATGCTTGGAATAGAGATGCGACTTTGAAGGACCAAGTAGCAAACGCCTGTAATCTTAATGACCATCTGGTGATACGAGAGCTGCCACTGATTTTGAAGATATTTAATGGTATTCGTTCATTAGGTCTAGGCTGGTGGGGTAAACAAAACTTGACAAACGATCGATTTGGACATATACTCTCGGTAATGAGCAACGAATGGCCTTTGACGGTGAAACGATTCAGCTTTCGAGTTTAATACACCTTCTGCCTCGCCCATTTTCTTCTTAACCAATAATATATAAGAGGCATACGCCGATTGGGATTTAAGAATTATGTAAGTTTCGAGTAACTTGCCAATAATTATCCCAGCTATCTCAGTCCGACAAACTTTTTCGAGTGTTCAAAATACTTTGGGTTCGTGTTACCATCATGAAGACATAATGCCGTATTTTGCTTCTTTGCTCGTTGGTAGGGATAACGGTCTGAAAAGTTAGTTCCATTACGTCGCTAAGAAGGTTGTTCTCAATATCCAACGCACAAGGGGTTGTCTTTTTGGACATGCCCTTGCTGATGGCAACGGAAACACTAGAGTCTATCTTGTGGTGCTCGTGGACTAAATAAGTTCCTTGTAAGAACATCTTCTTTTGGGGAAAAGAACGATGATGTTCGAGCATTAGACTGCAGGTTGTTAAGTGTTTAAGAAGATTCACTGGTTCAGCGAAATCTTCTGCTCGCGCGGCTACTTGAATATGGCTTTCCAAATACCACCGAGGATGCACTGTGCTGCAGTTTTACCAGTCAAGATTCCACATTTGTTAATTACTTCTAATTTGTCGTGATAGTAGAGTACACAACCTTCATTCAATCTCTCCTTGGGCTTTAACGTTTTTTTTTTTTTTAATTATTGTTGCTATGCTAACAAATATCTGTGGCGGTAGGAAGCTTTAGTTAATTTCTCCTTCTACTGGGACCAACTAATATTAATACTTGGCAAACCATCGTACTAAGTTTTTGCAATACCCTTTAGATGGACAATCGTGTGATTAGCCATTGTTTAAATTTTGTCCATTGATACCTTCGCCTGAGTTTTTCTATTTGTTTTCGCCAGCGATCGACAGCGAGTCTATCGTATCCTGAACGCAATTTAGCAACAGCTTAAGTTCCATAAGGTTGTGGCGGTTTAGCAACACGGGTTAAAACACTGATAATTCAATAAGTTGAGTGAGGTTATTAAACAATCTCTTTGAGTTCCGATTTCTACGAGCTGGCGTTAGACAACTCGATCAGGTATGGGAATTGATAGTCGCTCATCTTCAGACGATTATGCAGACAAAGCTCGTATGATACATCGTCCTCTAGTATAACCAACCAATGCAGCTGTATACGTCATAATAAAACCTTTAATGGCATTATTATTTGATAAAATAAAATAAAATGCTTTATTAGTTAGAGGCTCTATATTTTTTTTGTTACGAGATGATAGTACTTACGAGGGTCTTGTAGCCCCGCAGTACTCGCAAGCATGGCAACAACTCAATAACAAAGCTATCCAGCATTTAATGTGCCAATATCAACAATAACACAGCATCTAATTCAGCTGCATAATCAAACCACTGACGATCTTCACTACCAGACTAGTAACAATAATGTCTATTACGGACCTTACCCCTTTCTAGTGATCCACATGATTACAAGTAACCCTTCAAATCAGTGCTTGCATTCCAATAAACCCCTGCCTAGTATCAGGTTTCACAGAGCCCAAGCCACATGTGTTACCCGGGCGACCGGCTCTTGAAACCACCTTCGGTTCGGGTTTGATGGATTTTTAAAAATAATTAGCATGGAATATATCTTTCAGCTGTTGATTTATTCAAGGGCCTATAATCATGGAATAATTGAGATGCTGTAGTATTTACAAACCCGAAAAGGGGTACAAAGTAAATCCTACAACCGCTTGATATAGCCATTTCCACATATAAATTTTTTCTGCTACTTGTTAATTTAGTGGTAGCATTCCACAAATTGTTCTAATCGCAATTGTTCTAATTGCAATTGTTCTACTATGGGTACAGTTATTGTAATTGAATTAATTGCCAGTTACAGTGGCGTACTGGTTCATGAACTAATTTTCAATTAAACTGACCCCACTATAATAAGAAATGAAATAATTGGTATTCAATTATTCATTCACGAAAAATGTATTTAGGTAGTTATTTCTACAACCTCTGGGGGTGTGATCCAACCCCACATCGCCCCCCATAACTATGCCACTGGCCAGTTATAATTTACATCTGCTAATGACTACTAAAATTTATCAACGCTTGAAATAAATTCGAACTAGCTGAATGAATTTACGAGATAAATTCACACAAGCTGAACGAACTTAACGTTTACTAACACAGTAGCTTTATAGTAACAGTGATTTTGTAAATTATTCCCACATTAATAATTTCTTGCTGACAAATTCGAGTTATTAGGTGTTTTTGCAGTGTAAACACATATTTGCCTGCAACGTTATCAACACTGACGGTTAATAAAATTGATCAACAACCCTCACAGGGTTTAGAATTGTACAAGACCTTTTTGCCAGGTTTTGAGCCCCCTTTCACAGAGCTGCCATTCACCTGTTACCAGGTGGTTGGACGTACATATGATTACGAAATTTTATTTAAGTAGCGACCTGTTACGGAGCACATCCGCACACACCACAAGCAAATACTCCAAGCACACAAATATACGCAAATGCGAATGATTAATTTCTTATAATTATCTAAATCGCTCAATATCGATATTACACACACCACATTTAATCTGCACTGTTTGCTATATCCCACTTCTGATTGTTAGACGGGTGTTTATGTGTGTTATATTAAAATTCAATTTCCGATACTTTTGAAATGTGTCAACGTGATGGATGCAACTCACCCATGACCACAAAGCGGCAACGGGGCGCAAACAGTGCAGGTTCGAACATTCCTTAGCCCAGTGGCGGAGGCAGGCAGTTAAATGTAAAAGAACATAAACTTACTGACCTGTAAATCTCATCGATAATAATAATTGTACTCACCGGGGGTGGCCTCCCCCTGGCCCCTCCGTACTTCTGGCAGTGGCATCACAATGCTGGGCCTTACATCCGTCAGCCTCAACCCTTTGGCACCTCATCGCCGCCTTCATTGGCTGGGTTAGCTATCGGTACCTTTCGCTAGTACTGCCCAATAGTAATCCACTAGATTAACTATTGTTACAACCCGTACAGAGTCGGTAATAACTACCGTAGTATACTGATCTTCCACAGTACAGCAATTACCGTAAATCTTGCTATTGCTCTAATGGGGCTTATAATTTGGAACTCCATGCTTCCGGTGCGGAACACACATGCTTCCGCAAATCACTGGGCGGACTTCGTGCTCCAGCTCCAGGATTCAACTCTTTGACTATCACATAGTCGACTAGCAAAGCAAGAACCTCTGACGTATACCGGACGCTGTAATTGCCAAAAAGTCTACCAAATGCCATTCAACTAGCTACAATAGTACGTACATTTTACTCTAGTTAATTTAATCCTCTACCTAATAACGCCTAGCTACGCTCGCCGCTTCGCCTCGCATTATGCAACTTATACCTTATAATTAATTATTGGTTCGCATATGATCGCTTACGCCAAGAAATAATTACGCAAAACAGACCACTTTCACTCACACGTCGCGCCGCTGTCGCACCCCGAAACGTTCTGTTTGTTTGAATTTCATTTCTACCCGAGCCCCATTGACACGGTTCATTGGTTGCACGTGGCGTCTGGGTCCCCGAATAACTGACCGCGAACCAATGCCTAATACATCCGTCAAGATTATATTACATTCCAGGGCTCAAAACATTTCAGGCGTGGCAAACGTAGTAATTAAAACTTAAAAATAATGCACCCCAAAACCATCAAATATTTCATCCCTAACAGCTGTTACCATTAAACATGCTGATTTTGAAGACAGGCTACAAGAACTTGTGACCAGCTGGTTGGACACCATACCAACGCCGTTTTTTGTACAGGGTGTCTCGCATCGATTGCACCATACTGTACCAACGTGTTCTAGAGCTGAAAACATCAAAAAGCCATAATAAACATATGCCTGTATACGTATTGTTTTCGGGATAATTGCAAATTTAGCTTAAGATAAGATAATGCATATCTATCAAAAACGTTTTTGTTTGTACCAAATGTTAATATGCCCACCATTGATATGAATGCAACCACTAATTCTTCTTCTAAATGAGTCTCGCATTTTTTCAAACATCGCCGTTCTGCCTGATACGGTTAAAAGCCTTTAAAATTCTTATTTCTTAAATGATCGAAGTCGCGAAAAGGTTCTGAAGAAACTAAACTCTTTCAATAACTCCATGTACAAAAGTCGAGGGTGTTCAAATCTGCTGATCGAGCAGGCTAAGCTACAGGACCGCCTCGCCAATCCAGTTGTTCCTAAAAACGTCATGTAAATAATTTCTAACATATCTCGAAAAATTAGTACTTTATTTTGAAGAAACTCAATATATGCAGGTGCTGTCAATCTATTTGGAACAAAAAAATGGTCTAATAATTGGTCTCGTAAAACCCCAGTCCAGACGTTAATAGAGAAACGTCTTTGATGGTGACTTTCAATTACGGCATGGGGATTCCATTCCTCGTAAAAATTGCTTGGTTATAAAATAAAAAGTTGCCAGAAAAATGAATGTTTTGTCTATTTTGACGTAAAGCGCGGCGACAAAAAATTACTCTATTCTCTAAATCTCCTGCATATAAAGTTTGAACTGGCTGTAAGTGGTATACATACAAAAGTCGCTTCTGTAGCGGAGCTAGCCCAAACTATCTAAAAACTTCAGAAATGTCCCTTCACGTGCAAGATCGTAAAAGTGCCATTGATTAACTACAAAGACATTAATAAAAAGTGAAATTTGGTGTACAGCTGTACGAGCTAAACTCAGTGGGTGTTTTGAAAGCAACTGCGAAGCAGGCTAGAGCAAAACCTGTCAGGCCATTTTTAGATTTTACGAGTTTGCCTGTATACATGTAGGTTCCGTTTCAGTTATATTTTACCGTATAACCCTTCAACTAATTGCACCTAAAATTCTAGTCACGCACCCAACTCCGTACCGCTCTAAACTCTATTGCGTCGTAGTTGCAGCTGGCTATTGGAGTGTTTTTCTGCAGTAAATTTAAAACGAGGCTCTGCGAGTGCGACAGAGAAGCATTCGTTCCATCGCATTCTTTCGTATTCAGAGTGCCTCGCCTGCCGTTGCCACGCGAGCCTTACTGCGTTCTCATTGGCTACATCGGTTGGCGCGATCGCGCGTTTTGGCGCGAAAGTTGGCTTCGTTTTGCTGTCTTGTTTTAGTTGATTTTCGGCTGGAGTTTGAAGCGCTTGTTCTTGAGCGTGCCGTTCACGCCTTAGGACGTCTTTTTTGGTGCCGCTACAGCTTCATTCCGCTTTCTGTGTTAGACTTCTGTTCGAACTGTCAACGCGAGAGGTCGTTTTGCTAGTGGAGTGCGCTGTGGTGCCCTGTGGTTCCGTATGGCCGCCAGTTTTGCATAATTTCGTAGGGCCGTGAAAAGGCCACTTTCCCAAACCGGGGATTAATATCGCAGAGCTGTTCAAATCTTTGGTCTCGCCGTTTCTTTGCCCCGAGGGGGGACGTAATTCAGTCTTTGCCACGTTGGTGGAATATATCTGCAGGTGCCACTCGACTCCCACGCCTTCGTCTGTGCGTCTGTTGCAGTGGACAAGCCGCTACCTGCCGTCACGCCATCGCTCGGCGGGCCCCAATAAGATAGCATGTGTGTAATTAGCATTAATAATTAAACTCTTGTAACTGTATTTGCTGTAAACGCAGTGTAACTGGGCCGCTGTTATTCATAACTAATTTCATTTATGTGTGCTGGTCTAATTTGAGCGTTTTTGTTGTATCACTAGATTCATTCATCTGCCTACCAAGGCCTGTTAAATAACAAAATTCATAACTGCCTGTTGTATAACTAAATTCATTCATCCGCTTACCAAGGCCTGTTGTATAAATAAATTCATTACGGCCTACCAAGGCCTGTTGCATACCTAAATACATTCATCTGCTACCAAGGCCTGTTGTATAACTGAGTTCATATGACCACTTAATTATAGTTAGAGATAAAGCGTCTCCCATCTGGGCTATATACATATATTTAGTGTAGTCCCTATCTGTGTGTTAACCTTTTGTTTTTCTGTGTATCGCCAACTTTACATGTGTGAGACGAATAGACCGGTACTTTAAACGAGGCCTTATAATTTACAACGAGTCTGTGCATGCCCACTTCCAGGTTATTGTGTAAAGATATATGTACGGCGAATCCTGAGTGTTTGAGCGTCACAGGTAGGTTGGCGACGCTTGCCGCTGCTGAAGGTCATGAGGCTGCTACTATTTTCCATTCCCGTTGAGTTCTGGATTTTGGCCAAGTTGCAAAGTTAGAAGGTAGTCTCATTTGATTTCCCGGTTTTCTCTGGGTCTATCCTTGTATGTCCGTCTATGTCGATGACACCGGGTGGCGCCCTATTTAATTTTATCAATGTTTACCGCCCCTTTGGCCGTTGCCCGTAAGTAATCTCGTGAAGAACCCTCCCTCGCTCCACTGATGTTTAGCCGGCATATCTTGTTGCGGGTTGAGCAGCGGCCTAGGTGAGTTTTTGTCCCGATTATGTAAAATATCGTCCGCGCCGACCGTTTAGTTTTTGTATAAGCCGGCGCGGTGTTGTAAAACCCATTTAAACCGTAACAAACCTTTTAATATCAAAAATTGATTTGTGTACATCGCGCTTGCAGCAAGGGATGACAAATTGCTTCCATTTTAGCCAAATTATTAAGCCCTTCGTAAACAACGATCTGTATTATTTCCAAAAAACTACTCCGTATCGCCACAGCATAAAAACACCCTGCTAATAGGAGTACAATGGAATAATCACACCTCCTGCATAGTAGAAAAGGGTCAGCTATGCAGATGAACGGCCTAAGAGAAAGTGAAAATATTTCCTCGGTCCAGCGAAAGTTCGTTCAATTTTTTGTCCTAGCGCAGGGGATAGTCACGCAACCGATCTCCGGGCCTGATCATCATTCTCGACGGACAGTAAGCCACTGTGAAGCCTAAGTGGTACGATGCAGCTAAGGATCAATAAAACGTTTCCGGTTCAAGTACATCCGAGACGGACCACCTGCGGGGAATCCGGTAATAAAATACCGTTGTAGACTGAAAAGCTTGTGCCCAGCACAGTTGACAATAGATATTGTCATCGAAGACTGCCTCGAGATTCCTCTGTAGCCGACGTTCTTTCAGGAACCCATTCTTCTTGGATAAGAACCAGTATTTAAGATCAGATAGTCTGGCGTCTCAACATTGCGTCTCGATACTCCCACTTGACTTACTTTAAGCAAGACGAAGACTTCTGGTCAGTTTCCAAAGTCTACTTTTCGAGTCAGATTCCGGTGTTCGTGCATATAATTATCTATATTCAAATTCATGTTTCACATATTAACATATTTGCTACATGTATATACGTATGTGTTAGTAATAGTTTGTGTTCTCAAATAAATAAAATGGGTGTTATTGTTGTCTACATTAGAGACCTGCGCGGGTCCAATATATAGGACCCGCACCCGACCCACCCACCGCAATTTCTGAAATTTTAAACCCGCACCCGACCCGCGACCCGCCGCGCCGTTTCAAACCCACACCCGACCCACGACTCGCAAGTTTTGCACTTGTATGCCGTACTTGACCCCAAATTCCATTATTAGACCAGTACGTACCCGCAAATTGCTTCACATAGAATAGGTGGTATGAATGAAAACGAAGTAGATGCTAATGCTACAATTTTAAGGATCTGCTTCGAAATATCTGCTCCATCATGAAGCATCTGGTCAGTTCCGGTAGTATTTGCTTAACGTCAAAGTATTTACTACACTCCTTATAGTATCTACTTTTATTCCGTAGTATTATCTTTAAAATGTGTAGCATATTCTCACTTTGACTTCTGCTCGAGGATTTACAGGTTGTTAAAAATTTTCATATGGATCGTTCAAAAACTTGGCACAATTATGTAAAATAAATCCACACATAATATATCGACATATTCTATCGGTTTTAATCGGATTGTATATTTTAACATTGGAAATCTTCATTCTAACTGCCCAAAGCATCTTTCTAAATATCCCAGTCAACAAAGACCAAAAAAGGTCGAATAGGGGAAATAATTCGTGTAGTCGCAAATGTTTGTACAGTGGTAGGGGGGAGTGCCATCAACAACATACTAAAAATCCTGACCGGAGGGGAGGGAGAGCGTTTAAAGGAAAATTTTTCACGTTTTTCTTGAATAATTTGAAAACTGCGCCTTCTAGCGAAAAAGTGTTCATATATAAAATTAAACTACATGAAATTTCCTACAAAACAGGTTCTATTCATATTTTCTGTAGGAAGAATATTTTGCGAGATGCAAAGAATGGAAGAATCCTGGATTATTAAAAATAGTGCTTTAATGGTATAAAATTAATGTTTAATGTTAAATGAACTTCGAACTAACAAAAAAACTACATTAGTTATTAAAGACAAACATCTTATCTTGAATGTTCACATTTGAAAAATGAACAATTGAATCATCATCGTCAGGGTCATCTTGCAGATCGAGTAACGGTGCACCATTCGCATAAGTACCATGGCACGTGCCGCACACCGTGGAGCACTGGTGAGCGATCCATCTTCCCCTCGGTTCCATCCCCACTCGGTCGGAGATAGCGGGTTGTTGAGCCATTGCTGTATCTGTAAGTAGGTAACCAAATCGTTGTAAGTAGAAATAGTGTTATAAAAAGCATTATATAAAAACAGTAAGTTAATAAAATTAATATACCTGTAAATAGGCTCGCAAAGAGTGTTGGTGCGCAGCTCCTCTTATTGGTGGCAGTGAGGCGAGGTCTGCTTTTGGCTTTGTTGATGCGTTTAGGAATGCAGCATACCAGAGTTTATTCAGATTTTTCTGATCTGCAGTCGCTCGGTACATTTCTAAAAACATCTTCTCACCAGCCAGTGTCAATTTGTCTGCTGAACAGCTTAACCATTCCTCCTTTGCTTTTGTTGTAAATGGCGGAGGTGGTGTCACACCCGCTAAAGGCATGGAGAAGGAGGATGGTGTCAGCAAAAGGAAGTTGTTGGAGTTTGTTTGTTGAAAACAATTTTGATCCCACCTTGCCCCTGCTAGGCTTCATGTTACTCCTTGGTCGTACAAAAGCGATGAGTAAAACAATCAAGTCGACATCTTCTCCTATTATTGTGACAGTATACATTGTACGACCAGGGAGTAACGTAAACGCATCAACGAAGCTAAAACCAGACCTCGCCTCACTGCTACCAACAACCGGAGCTGCGAACCAACACTCTTATTTACAGGTATATTAATTTTATTAACTTACTGTTTTTATATAATGCTTTTTACACTATTACTTACAGCGGTTTGGTTACTTACAGATACATCAATGGCTCAACAACACCCTATCCCCGATCGAGTGGGATGGAACCGAGGGGAGGATGGATCGCATACCAATGCTCCACGGTATGCGGCACGTGCCATGGTACGTGTACGTATGGTGCACCGTTACTCGATCTGCAAGATGATCCTGACGATGATGATGATTCAATTGTTGATTTTTGAAATGTGCACATTCAAGATAAGATGTTTGTTTTTAATAAATAATGTAGTTTCTTTGTTAGTTCGAACTTCATTTAACATTAAACATTAATTTTATACCATTAAAACACTATTTTTAATAACCCACGATTCTTCAGTTCCCTGCATCTCGCAACTATTCTTCTTAGAGAAAAAATGAGTAGTACCTTTTTGTAGAAAATTTCATGTAGTTTAATTTTGTATATAAACACTTTTTCGCTAGAAGCCGCGGTTTTCGAGTTATTCAAGAAAAACGTGAAAACATTTCCTTTAAACGCTCCCCCACCCCCCGCTCACCTCCCACAGGTCAGGATTTTTAGTATGTTGTAGTAATAATTAACTTGTTATTATTACCTGAGAAGCAAGAAAATGGAGATATATTTTAGGAGGACGAGATATATATCATTCGACTCAGCTTGAAGAGTAGATTCCAAAAATATATAGAAACCGGAAATCGGATTTCTTTTCCGAGGTCGACTTCCGGTCAATTTTTTTTAACTTTTAACTTTTTCCTTTATAGCTCCTGCAGTTTTTGAGATATTTAGCTCAAATTTGGAATACAGGTTACGCTGCAGGGCTTGCATCATTGAGCATATCAAATGGTTGTGAAAATCTACAGGGAGATATTTTTTCAGGGGTCATGCTTCCTTTTCTCCCCCTGAACTTTTTTGCGGTGCGCAGCTGTTAGATTCTAAAATACAAATTGAGTTTTCTGTTTTGTTTAGAATGTTTTTGTTCTCTTGCAGTTTTTTCGTATCTGCAACCGTTATCGAGAAAAAAAAGTATAAAAACGATTTTCTGTAATTTGCTAGACGAAATTTAAATTTTTAAAAACTGAGAAGCAAGAAAATGGAGATATATTTTAGGAGGACGAGATATATATCATTCGACTCAGCTTGAAGAGTAGATTCCAAAAATATATAGAAACCGGAAATCGGATTTCTTTTCCGAGGTCGACTTCCGGTCAATTTTTTTTTCATCTCGTGTTAAATTCTTAATGTCCAATTATTGGCTCCCCTAATTATTTTAGAGCTAAAGTGTAAATACATTTTTTGTAGAGAAAAAATATTGCATCTATTCATACTGTTGCTAACCATTTTTCATTTTCCATAACCGAAGGAATGCAAAAAATAAAACTAGCATTTTATTATTATTAACTGAGAAGCAAGAAAATGGAGATATATTTTAAATGTTATCTATACGATCCACAAAAGTGAATCTTTGTCATTCTACGTGTAGTTAACCTACATGTTTTTTGTTGCGCGATGAGATAACATCGTCATACACTTGTAACACCTTCTCTTGCATGTATTTTATTAAAATATATTTCAATCAGTGGCGTAACTACCGAGGGGGCACCGGGGGCAGCGGCCCCCGGGCCCTGAACATCAGGGGCCCAACGGGCCTCCTGAAGTTTAAAGCCCGGCAGGTCTAAACTCGGTCCCGTATAAAGTTTCAATGAGTTCGAGAAAAACACTCGCTATTGTTCATTTTGCTTTGATGTTTCTGTTTATAAATTTAAAAAAAATAATTAAAAAATGATAACTAAAAATGCTTTGGCAAGAGTAGGACTTACACTTGGCAGTTAAGAGACCTGGTAAAGATCACGGCCCCCGGGCCCAAAATTTGAAGTTACGCCACTGATTTCAATATTTGTTGACGGATTTTTAAATGGTGTACC
The DNA here is from genome assembly GCA_940337035.1 of Agriotes lineatus. Classification (NCBI taxonomy): domain Eukaryota; kingdom Metazoa; phylum Arthropoda; class Insecta; order Coleoptera; family Elateridae; genus Agriotes; species Agriotes lineatus. The sequence goes on along the minus strand of CALNHX010002415.1, from coordinate 148,554 downwards.
AAGGAGTTACAGCGTATTCGGAATCACCCAAAAGACAAACTCGTGATTGTTATACATAATAGGGTAGATGAAAGAATTGTACCATATTCTAGAATCGTGGACAGATCCAGGCCATGTTGCATCAACGCTGGTAAACATTTCTCTACTGTTATACATGGCTTATACATTTATTGAAGAAACTCCTTTTCTGTTAATATATTCGTCACCATGTACATAAGGTTTTAAAATTTTAAGGTGAGTGCAGTCAATTGCACCAATAACATTGGGTATTGCATGATGTACTGCACCCTCATCTTTAGCTATGTTAAACGTATCGCCTGTAGCAGGGAATTTAATCCAATAATCTTTCTTGCTGCAGATTGTACGTGATACTTTATCAATAATTTTTGAAACAGTTGTTTGATGAATCCCAACATCAACTCCAACGCCTAGCTGAAATCCAGGGTCCCCTTAAACAACGATATTCAAATTAGTTATTTCATTTCATGTATTTTATTATATCTTTGGTATACTTTGCTTTATTTTTCCTATTTAATTTAATTTCTATTTAAACAAACCTAAGCTTCTTAAAAACACTTCCACTTGCTGAATGTGTGTAAGCGCACAGCCTCAAGTTTCGTTTACTTCTGTCAGAAATGTATTAGCTAGGTAAGATACATTTTCCCTATTGAACCTAAAAGAAAAAGGGATTTAAAAAATGATTGAAAAGTTATACCTTATGTTAAGTTACCGGCATATTTTATGATATAAAATATCATCATTGTAGTGTCGTCTTCTATTATATATTTTTCTCCTGCGTATTCCATCCATTTTCAAACAAAAGTTACCGTAGCAATCTCAGTGAAGCTGCTATTATACCAACTAAGCTAACGTCAAGCAAATACTAAATTTCTTCTTGAAATCGAAATATCTGCTGTAAGAAGTCGGTACTTCAAATTGTAGTAAATACTTTAGCATTTTAACGAAAGTGCTACTTGGTGTAGTAGGTTCCGGATAAACTAAAAGTATCTACTTTGAAATGTAGTTTCTTTTTGAAGTATATACTTTGTAGAAAATGCTAATACTTCTAGTATTAGCATGTACTTCGTTTTTATTCATACCATTCAATACCTATACACAATAAAGAAAGTTATTTTCACCCGACCCGATGCAGGACTCTAGTCTACATCAGTTATGCTTTATTAAACTACAAGTAACTCCTCACCGATCCACAAAACTTTATCAAACTCCCTAAGAATTCTATGAACAGTGTCTTTGTTTGTATTTTCCATAGCAGTAATTCGTCTGACACTAGTAGTTGGATCTTCTACAATTCCATTCAAAATTCTTTCTAATTCTGGTGTCCTTAAATTGGGACTCCCATTAGTTGAATTTATTCTAACACTTTCTGTCTCTCGTAATCTTTGAAAGAATCTTCCAAAAATTTGTTTGTGAGGAAGACGTCTATTAGTATACCTTTCACCGTATAAACGTAGAATCAAAGCCGAATATCCATCGACTAATCCGTAAACAAACACTTACACATACTCTTCCAATGGGGCCATGTCAACAATTTTTGTCCAAAGATGCAATCGAAACAATAAACTCAAAGACCAGTAAATTTGTTGTTCATTGTTTTAAAAGCCCGGTATACTGATATTATTTTTGAAACTTATCCAATATCTTAAATCGGGTTAGTTTTTTGTTTTAAAAACTTAATAGCATTTATTGAATACAAGCACAAATCTGAAACTAAATTTGTGATTATCTTGGATACCATGCATCTGCGGACATACACTTATTAAGAGTTTTTGAAGCTGAAATTACAGATGTTATGCGATAAATATTCGAACTGCAACTAGTTAGGGCATGTGGCAAAACATAATTCTTTAAAATGGTCAAATCTTATGGTGCAATGGCGTCCAAGATTTACAAAACGTTCAGTCGAGAGACCTCAAAAAAAGTACTAGATAAGATCAACCAAATCAGAAAAATCTATAAAGGGCTTTTCCCAGAACTACCCTCGCAAGTGAAAGTTGTGACATAAAACATTTTGAAAAATCAAGGGCAACTAGAGGTAAAAATATCTTCACGTTCGTAATATTACTGAAACAATAAAGGAAAACACTTGGTAATACAAATTATATCAATTTTCAAATAAAAAAGTATTACAGACGGGATTCGAACTCAGTGCCTACATTTTATTTTTTAAGGTTTCTTGCCAGCTGGATATATCATCTGCATGCAAAATAACGTCTTCCTCCAATAAATCGTTTTTGAGTTATACCGCCAACACACAGACAGACGGAATTGATAAAAACCTGTTTTCGTCATCTAGGGACCCCGAAACGTAAAAATCTGAAGAAATATCAGAAGGTCATTTTTCCGCAGTTACAATACTTCCTTCGTCTTTTAGACGAGGGAAGTAAAAAACAGAATCCCAAGACTGAGTGAAATAGAATCAGCTAAGAAAGGCGTATGTTCAGAAACAGGCTGTTGATGATAGTGTGTCAGGTTATTTTATCTTGGTTTTCTAATTTGCATTTTGCAATTTTTACTGATTGTGATACAGTACAATTTGTTTATTGAAAATCTGAATTTAAAGCTTTTGGAAATCACATATGAATTGAACGTTTTTGGAAGATCGTTGTCATTATCGACAATTGGAACTGTGTCGTCGGCATAATAATAACAAAGAATAGTAAATTCTTGTGGTCTCGTTTTTTATCATTTTGTATTTTTAATATATGTTATTATGCCATTCATCATAAGATTAAACAAGATAGAATATAATGACCCACCTTGCCTTATCCCGTGGTCGCTGACAGCTCTTCACTTATCTTTTCTATGTCTTATATTAAGGATATCATGCCATTTTGGGGAATACTGTCTTGCAATAGTTGTGTTCCTGTATATCGCCCAACGTCATTTTGATATTTATTAAACATAATAATTTTTGGGTTATATTCGATAGCCTTTTTTATATGAAAATTGCGGTACCGTTTTAAAGACGATCCCCTGCAATATCCTTGTTCATGATGAAATGTTATTATTTGAGATTGTTTTTAAATTCCAAGTAAGATTTTTAGAAATATGTTGATGAGATTGATTCTTCCATAGTTTTGTCAGAGATATAAAAATTATATAGGGTGTCCTGATTTTTTCCTGTAATTTTATTTGTAGATCATAAATGTCATTCTGATCTAAAAATTGTATACATATAGAGTTATATTTGTTTCGACTGCTTAACAAGTTACAGTACAGGTCCGCCACGACCAATCCAATACGGGTTATAATAGATGTTTAACCAGTCTCTCACCAATCTGTCACAATGAGCTGGATCACCAACTAACTGAAACCATCCATGTTGACGATGATAAATGGGCACATTATTGATATATTTAGATATTATTTTAATGTTTTAAAATTGCCGTAACTTGTTAAGGAGTCAAAAAACAGTATAAGTTTATGTACAATTTTTTGATCAGAATATCATTTACTATCTACAAAAAAAATACGGGGAAAAAACACGACATCTTGTATATAACATTTCGCTATTCCATGTTCAATGTTTACTATTATATTTTCATTTAGAATGGGATCTTTTCAAAATATTTGTGTATGCATTACTAATATTTTGTATCCACATACTATTGTTAATATTATTAATATTTTGCTTATTTTCAATGTTATCTTAACTTTGTTTTGTCTCTATCTGTTAAGCATTTAATTTGTTTATATGTTTTTGAACTATTTTTATTCTTTAATTTTTATGACAGATTTGTTATAGTGACTAGAAAGGAAATAATTAAATTGTGTGGTTGTTTTAATTATTTTTTTGCAGTTATTAATTTCATTTAATGTACGTATCATTAATAAGAAGTGATGTTTTTTTAGTAAAGTTTTGGTATAAATCTTTGGATTTTTGAGCATTACTATTGCTTTTAATTTGGATATCGCTTATATATTTTGAAATTTATATTCTTTCAGAAAATTAATTATCTCACTTACATTTAGACTTGTTAAGCTTGTTTTATTAATAGTTTTAAAATACTGTTCGCATTTGCTCCTGAAATGTTAACTAAAGTGAGAAAACATTAATTCCTCACTTAATAAAAAAAATGTCTTGCATTCCAGATGTCTTAACTAAAATGCCATAAACTGATGAAGATTCATTAACGAACCGAATTATATTTTTCAAGAATAATTGTTTTAAAATTTAATTGGCTGCTATTTACCCACCAAGAAGTTATGTAGAATGATCATTCAGCCGTAAAAACTTGACTTTATTCCATACAAACTGGCGAAAAAATCAGTCTGATAGATTGTCGTTCTCGAGTTAGCATGTTTACATCTACCTGGAGTGGCATACTCGACTTTTCTGAATTTTTCTACTTTCATTCAACCCTAAAGCAGTTGCTATATTTGCAAAAGCTTTGATGTTTCATCCCACCTTTCATATTAACTTTGGGTTGGTCGCTGTTGATTGAGAGATTGCGTCTAAAATTTTTAAAATAATTGAGGTTGAAAGCGATACATATTTCGGTAGTGCCGAAGTAAAATGATTTGACTAAAGTAGTTTTCAGGTAATTTTGTAATTTCCAACCGCTGACAAATTTGGTTTTTAGAAACAATTCAATTATATGGCTAATTATTTTATCGTGAACCTGTATTAGCACAACTTGGCGCAACTGTGCACAATTTAAGCTTCGCATAAGTTTATGTAATAGTCGCCTGCTGGCAGTAGAAAAGCTGCAGCTGATTGTAGCTTTCAACTACTAATTCCGAATTCTATGCATCTTCACAACTTTTTTGCCCGCCTCATAAATATTTACATCCATATCGCAACTCCAGATAAAACGAAGAGGGCGAGGCGGACAGCAAAAACATTTGAACAGCAACAGAAAACAAGAAGTTTTTCACCCGGGGGTGAACGTAACCCCGACGGTTTTTTCCGTACAGATTCCTGCACGTGACGGTGCATATCCTCCGCGGATATTCCCAGAACTCCTGCAAGTATTGATCCAGGGCTGCCACCCTCGTAAGGGCGCGTGTTCCCCGTTCGCTTCTCTTTTCGAAATCGGAATAGCACCATGGTTTAAGTTCTTATCGCCATACCGTCATCGGTGGCCGCGGGTTTATTTTAATCGCAGTTTCAACTACGTCGCGGCTGCGATAGCAACAGCAGAACAGGTTGGGTGATTCCGGGGAAGGGATATCAAGTTTGTACCAGATCAGCTGTCGAAAGCACCTCAGCTGATCGCAATAACAAACACTCAAACAGTCTGTGTCGAACAGTACTTGCGAGTGGCACAAGTGAATTATCGCGTCGAGGGCTCAAATTTGGATGTGAGCCCGGATTTGCATGGATTGCGTGTGTTCGTACAAGTGGGATTTGTTTCATGAGTTCGTGTGCAAGGATTAAGTAATTTTGTAAGTATTATTATCGAAAGTAGTTCCTTTGTTATGGCGCGTTCGTGCGTTTCCGCGCAGACTCGCCGCTGGTCGGTGTGTTATGTAAACATAGTAGGAATGTCTTTTTTTCGAAAATCCTTGAAGCTCGCTTGTTGTGGGGTGATTAAGTGGTTTTTACCTTTACTCTCACGTTCCTGTTTAAACCTGCATCACTCGCGGCGTTTCATGTGTAATTGCCGTGTAAATGATTGATTTTGCGTTATTAGGCTCAATTTGGGTTGCGTTATTTGCCAGTGTCTGTAGTCATTGTGTAATATTTGATTTGAAACTGAAACAAAAAGCGTGTCGACTTTCGTTTTCGCTGGCTACCAAACCAAAATAATTATTGTAGTGTAAAAGTCCGCGCGTAATTACATAAAGACTTCATTTTACGGTCAAATGGTTTCAGGAAGCACGAAATTGCCAAACTGTTTCAAAATAGTTGCAGTGGGTACATGTCCTTCAGAACTACTGTTTTCACTTGTTACTTCTCCTGTGACACTTTCATATGAGTTTTTGATGGGGACCAATTTTGATGTCACCCATTTTTTGGAAAACTCAAAATTTCAAAAATCAAAAATCAAAATCCCTACTTTGTGTTTGGTGCTTCCCTTAGAAGACTTTAAACTAAACATTTGGTGAAGCACTTCGTCTTCTTTTGTTTTTCTTTCCTACCGCCTTTGCGGCAATTAGGAACTCAAAAACTACACATTTTAAGTTTTAACTATGATTATTGGCTTGTACATAGTTGCAATGGGCAAGTGCCCTTCTGAAAGAAGTACCATTTTTGAGTGGTACTTCTTCTACATCGCATTAATTTGTCATGAAAACGAACTAAAAAGCACTAAATGAAATACTAAATTACTAACTGGTTGTGGAACAGTCACAATGGGTCTTCATTTTTTTGCACAACCGTTTTGTGCTTAGCACTACCCCTAATCCAATTCGATACATACAGGGGATGTATTTTAATAGTTAACATAAGTGTTTCGTTTCTATGCCACCGTTTAATCATACAAGTCATTTCCATAGTTACAAATGAGACCAATAGATTAGAGCGTGTATTTTACGAGTTAACATAGGACTTATTACTTGTCAAAAAGACAATTAATAGTTATCCTAATGTATACCACTGAAGAAAAGATACAACCCACACAGGGCCGTAGCTACCACCGGGGCAGCCGGGGCAGCGCCCCGGGGCCCCGGAACATAAGGGGCCCCCGAAAGATGAGAATTGGTTTTTATGAAATTGTTTTAAACAATTATTGAACCAAACCTGAGAAAATGAGCAGCAACAAGGAATTTGCACATCTGTTAATAATTGATCACAGCTCACTTTCTCCAACTTATCCTGATGTGTCTACAGCATGTATTATGTATTTGACAGTTCCAGTGACGGTAGCTAAGGTCGAACGGTCATTTTCAAAACTGAAATTGATCAAGAATTACATACGAAGCACCTTGGGACAGGAAAGGCTCAGCAATCTAGCTTTGCTTTCAATTGAAAATGATAGAGCTCAACAAATTAACTTTGATAAAGTAATCAATGACATCTTGTAAAATAGTTATTTACGTTATAAGACCGGAAAATGACTTATTAAAATACGAGTTTAGATTTTTACAGACGAGGCGAGGAACGAACCGAGTCGGGAATTTCTAAACAAGTAATTTAATAATATTTTACGGTCGTGTATCGTACAATGTTTTATTTCATACGGTTTTATACAATATGTTCATTAAAAAAGTCCATAAGGGGCGGTTGTGGAAATTCAAACGTATGAATAGTATGTTGGTGGCACTGTAAGGCTATGTCAAATTCGAGGTTATCAGGTTAGGTTTTGCGTCACTCTGCGTCAAAACTGACGGAAAATCTAACCTGATAGATAACCTCGAATTTGACATATCCTTACAGTGCCACTAACATATTATTCAGCAGTTGCCTAGCAATACTTTCCGGCCTTGTGACGTAATGTTCCACTTTACGGACTCAAATTAATGATGTAAAGTCGTATTTTCCGGACAGTATGAAATAAAAGTTAGGAAACAGAATTTAATGTGATCCAGTTTTCAGTTAAAACTAAACCTCTGTAGACTTAGGATATTGTAACTTTGTAAGTTTTATATGCATGCTTGCATGTCATATAACGGGTGGTACGCCTGGTGCAAAAGTTTTTACTTCGCGATAGGCGCCTTCTGCGTGACCTAACGACTACCGCTAAATTAATACTAATAACCGGGACCGCTGCAGTTTAAGGCTAACGCTTTTTATATTAAACTGAATGTGACAAGTAAATATGTGTTTTATTTGTTTTAAATGTCCATTCCTCTATCTTAACAAAAAAAAACACCAAATAGCAACCCTATTAAAAAAGGCTTACTAAATGAAAGTGGTGTAGAGGTAAAGGGGAAGATAACGTGGGGCCCCATAATTATTTGTTGCCCCAGGGCCCCCAAGCCTGTAGCTACGGCCCTGAACCCACAAGTTGTTCCTACCTATCTACTTTTTAGTTGCATACCTACATTCCGGTAACAAAAATAAAGTTTCTTATTAGCAAGTACCTAATTCAAATTTGTATGTTAACTCGTAAAATAAACGCTCTAATCTATTGATTTCATTGGTAACTATGGAAGTGGCCTGTATGATTAAATGCTGGCATAGAAACGAAACTGCTATGTTAACCATCAAAATAAATTCACTGTATATGCATTTGATGGGGAACTAAATATTTTAATATTTCCCCTTTGAAAGTATGTAGTTGCAGTGGGCATGTGTTCTCCTATGATACCTTTGATGTATGCATATCAGTTAAAATTTTTACTATTACTGATCTTAGGATACATACAATTTGCTAATCTTTTAGAACTACTATTTTCATTTGGCACTTCCTCTATGACACGTTAATTTGTAAACAGATCATTGGACACGTGCCCTTTTGAACTACTAACTAAAAATGTTTTGAAAATATTTATTTCAGAATGTTCATTCTCTACATGTTTTCGTGTAGAACTCCTGTGAGACCTTAATTTATGTATTTATTGAAAAATTTGCAAATAGCTCAGTGGACACGTATCCTATCGAACTATTACAACTAAAAATTGTAGAAAGCCCACTGATTTCATCATCTAAAATCTTCAATTAATTTCTGTGGGTACGTGTCTTTCAGCTACTGTTTTAATTTGGCACTTCGCCTATGACACCGTGATCTATGCATTTATCGAATAATTTGCAAATAGTTCAGGGGACGTGTCCTTTCGCAAAACAAATTTAAAAGTCTACTAATTTCAGATTATAAAATCTCCAAATAGTTTCAGTGGCTGCGTGTCTTTCAGAACTACTGTTTTCGTGTGGCACTTCACCTACGACAACTTGATCTATGTATTTATTAAATAATTTGCCAATAGCTCAGTATACACGTGTTCTTTTGAACTACCAACAAAAACTATTTAAAAATTCACTGATTTCGGAATATAAAATCTCAACATGGTTTCAATGATCACGTGGTTTCCAGAACTACATTTTTTGTTTGTTACATTTCTTATGGCACTGTGATCTGTGTATTAATTGAAAAATTTGCCAACATCTCATTGGACACGTGTCCTTCCGAACCACTAACTAAAAATGAGTTGAAAAAATTTTCTAAATGGTTTCAATGAGCACGTGTTATTCAGAACTACTGTTTGCGTTTAGAACTCATTCTGTAACACTGATTTCAGAATATAAAATAATTTCAGTGGGTAGGTGCCTTTCAAAACTACTGTTTTAATTTGGCACTTCGCCTATGACATCGTGATCTATGTATTTATCGAATAATTTGCAAATAGGTCAGTGGCCACGTGTTTTTTCGCATTACCAAGTAAAAAATTTAGTCGGCTAATTTCAGATTATAAAATCTCCAAATAGTTTCAGTGGCTACGTGTCTTTCAGAACTACTGTTTTCGTGTGACACTTCCCCTATGACACCTTCGTCTATGTATTTATTACAGAATTTGCAAATAGCTCAGTGGACACGTGTTCTTTTGAACTACTAACAAAGAGTGTTTTAAAATCCATTGATTTCAGAATATAAAATCTCAAAATGGTTTCAATGAGCACGTGTTATTCAGAACTACTGTTTTCGTTTATTACTTTCCTTATAACACTTTGATCTATGTATTTATCGAGATATTTATTGAAAAATTTGCAAACAGCTCATTGGACACGTGTCCTTTCGAACTACTAACTAAAAATGGGTTGAAACATCGATTTCAGAATGTACATTTTCTAAATGGATTCAATAAGCACGTGTTACTCAGAACTACTGTTTCCGTTTAGAACCCTTTTTGTAACACCTTGATTTATGTATTTATTGAAAAATTTGCAAATAGCTCAGTGGACACGTATTCTATCGAACTACTAATTAAAAATGTTTAGAAATTCCACTCATTTCATATTATACAATCTTGAAATAATTCCAGTGAGTACGTGCCTTACATATTTGTTGTTTTAATTTGGCACTTCGCCTATGACATTGTGATCTATGTATTTATCGAATAATTTGAAAATAGCTCAGTGGGCACGTGTCCTTTCGCATTACCAAGTAAAAAATTTAGTCCGCTAATTTCAGATTATAAAATCTCCAAATAGTTTCAAAGTCTACGTGTCTTTCAGAACTACTGTACAACATAAAAATGGTTTCAATTATCATGAAGTTTCCAGAACTCAGTGGACACGAGACCTTTTGAAATACCAATTAAAAAAATATTTAAAAAGTTCACTGATTTTAGAATATATCATCTCCAAATAGTTTCAGTGTGTACGTGTCTTTTAGAACTACTGTTTTCGTTTGGCAGTTCCCGTACGACTCATTGACCTATGTACCTACTGAAAAATTTGCAAATGGCTCAGTGGACACGCGTCCTTTTGAACTGCTTTGAAAAGAGTTGGCACTAATTGCAGAGTATAAAATCTCCATCTAGTTTCAGTGGGCACGTGTTTTTCGGAACTACTGTTTTGGTTTTGTACGAATTCTCTCTTGATCCATTGAGCTACACCCATGATTGGGAACTAGAAAATTGCAAATTTTTACAATCGCTTATTTTAGGAAACACAGTATCCACATAGATTTTATGGGCACATGTACTTCATTTGATCTTTCCCCTATGATATTTCGCATTTGATTAGAAGCGAAATTTAACATTCGCACATCACTCCAAGCTGTTGCAATAGGCACATGTCCTTCATCCTATTGTGGCCTTATGACACATCGATACATTTGATGAGGAAGTAGTTAAGCATTCAAATGGTGTAAAAATTAGAACAACAATTTTTCTCTTGTTTTTTTTGTTACCACTGTACAGTGTGTTTCAGGAGAAAGAGGAAATATTTTGGTAGTGGTGGTAGCGATTGTTCTGAGTGAAAATATTAGATAAAATCCATTTGTCAACAGATGCGGCATTAATAATGACTTATTGTTGATGTTTATTGACTGATTTTGAATGATATAAAACAAATGATTTATAGTTCATAGTGTTCTAAAATTTCGCCGCCAACCTGAATGCACTTAGCAACTGTTGTGATAAAACAGTGTCTTGTTATTTTGAAGTCTTAACGTTGTTTGATGAGGGTAGCACTAACCGTAATGCCAATGAGTATGTTTTTATGGTTCTCTCGATATAGTTCTTTAATACCTCTCATAATAGCTTATTACGTGCTACTTTCCAGAAGCTGTACCTCCGCATGTATTGCCAATTGGCCATATGTTTATATAAACTTCTTCAACATATTTCCTATATGTCCTGAAACACCTTGTATACTTTTGCTCAAGTTTAAAAACGGAAACAACTTCGTGGTATTTCTGCGGGCACCTTGGACTTTCTCCCACATTTTGAATTAGCAATGCTAGGAATTTCCAGGTGCACAGAGATACATTACGCAACTAACGATGACTACGATTAAAGCAAGACGTGTAGATGTCGGTAATAACATATAAATAGAAACAATCGCTCGATCAGAGCTAACAGTCCGTGGGATGGCAATTATACGCTTGCAGGGGTCGAAACACTTTTGGCGGGCTACAATTACAGTTGATGGGATTCGGTTGAAAGACCTCTTGAGATTAGGTGGGTTCTGTTGTCAGAGCAAATGGACGGCTTTGATGAATTTTAGAAATTTGCCCATCTGAGGATATTCAAATTAATATCGAATCGGTTAGATATGGTCTAAGACGAGGTCTAAGACTTAATCTCAAGTTGAAGGACATGAGGAAGCCCTAGGTTACTTGCTCCAAAATGGAAAAACAAATTGGTAAATTTGATAAAATATATACAAAAACAATTGAATTAGAAGATGGAATAAAATCTGAAATCACAATGACACAGGAGTTAAAAATCTAAAATAGTTCTGTTCAAACGCCAGTTTTAGCCTATGGTTTGATAAGCCATAATCAAGTTTAATTATATAATCCCGAGTATAATCCAAAGCGTATTAATCAAAATAAACAAAAGCAATATGTAGTATTGCGTTATATAACTCATTGTAACATGTTTATTCAATTATGAATGTATAAACAAAACAACTTTAATTGCATGTCGGAGGTCAAACATGATCTATCTGATAAAAGGGCTGTATTTACACATCATTTTGAGTTCATCCAGTGCGCTTCAATTGATATTTCAACTTTAATTAAATTTAACTGAGTTAATATTTCCACGCTGCGTTGGCCAAAATGTATTCTACGAGGCAAATAGTAACTGCTTTTAATGGAAACAATGGGAGCTAAGTGATTTATGAGGAGTCCTAGCGATCATAACAAAATTTGCAAGTTTTCTTGGCTGTATCTCAACCGATTCTTTGTTTCACTTTTTTTGCAGTGTGCAGGTCATTAACCTCTTATTAACGCCACAAATTTTTATGATGTATCAAAAATGTATGATTGCTAAAATGTATTATGCATGAGAAAGTTATCATTTGTATCAAAAGTGGGTTGTGGTCAAATTTAAAATGTAAAACTGAATTATACTTAGTGGTAGGGAGGCTAATTATTTTTAAATTAACAAAATGTTTTATTTTGACCCTAGATCTGAAGTTACCTTAAACGATGTCAGATCTCCGATGGCATCTGGCTTGGCTGCCCGAAAGATGCAGTAGCCCTTACACATCCAGTTGTTTCCCAATTGACTAAAAATTGTAAAATGCGATAGGTGTTTAAATTTATTAACAAAAATTATTATTACATGCTACAAAAACAACACAAATACAGTAAAAATTAGTTCAACTGTGTAGTGACCATTAGTGTTTAGTTCGTTATTTTCTACATAGTAGAAAGGAAAGGAATGTTCTTATATCTCTTTATACTTCTATTTATATTCTAGTAAAAATAAAGTTTTCGTGTTTATTATACCACAATATTGTTTCATAATTATTATGCAATACGAGCGTGGATTCATATATTCACAGCCCGACTATCAAGCGGTTGTTGACATGCACAGTTCTGAAATGACCTTGTAAATGACACATTTTTCTGACATTTGTAAACACAGTTGTTGAACGTGAGAGACTGCTATTAAAGAGATATTGCAAAAATGAATACATTTGAAGGACGTGTCGTGACTAAATATTTACAATAGAAGTTTAACATCCTCAGCATATCGATAAAAAATCGGCGATGTTAAACTTATTTTGTAAATATTTAATCACTCCACGAATTTCAAATTTATCCATTTTTGACTTTCTCTATAACAGCAACAACGAGCAACAACTTTGATTACAAATATCAGAAAAATGTGTCATTTATCAATCCTTTCTAGCAAGGTTAGATTGGTGCATTATTAGAATTTCAAAACTGTGTACCAACTACGTGTTAGTCGGGCTGCGAATATATGAATTCACCCTCGTAGCATTATTTAGATGGGATCTGTAATTTGACCCGCAGAGCATCAGTTGCAGTAGAAGTATGACTGCATAACCGTTGTTATTTTTCATTGAAAGAGTACATTATTTAGGAATCACTATGGATTAGAAAAGTGGAAAACTCAACAATTTAAATATTTTTTTTAACTTAGCCCAAATACTGATTACCTACTACATTTAGTACAACTCGTAACTTGATATGATAATGCGGACATCGGATATCCTGCTATTTTTCCTACGACATAGTTGCGTCTGATTTGAAGTCTAGCAACAATCATTTTTGGACACGTGTAAAAAAAACAAACCACGACGTAGGAAGGTCATACACTTCCGTGTTTTTGCCTCCTGGCACAACCTAGTACATCTCTTCAGATCCTACTATCCCACGCGACATTGCCTTTTTAGCAATAAGTGGCATTAAACGTTGCACGACGTGTAAATTATTTGATATGTAATTATCAAGTTCCACTTGTCTAAAGCGCCTAAATATGTTTGAGGCGACCCCAAAATCTTACTGTACTCGAAAGCTGTATTTAATTGACGAATGAACGACTGCAAAGAATTGCTTAACGATGATAATTATAGCTTTAATATAATATACGAGGTGCACATAAAAAATACTACTCAGTTATCTAACCCGCTCTAACCCTTATACGTTTATCATGCTTAAATCCCCTCTGAGTTAGGGAAAATGCATTTTATTACTGACAGATGTTATTGGTTTGGGGTAAAAGCTTACAAAATTGAACTCTTTAGGGAAATGCGATCTAATAACAGGGGATCTCGCGTGTGTTTTAATGTAGGGGATGAAATGCATTCACTCTCATAGCATGCCATGGTATAACGCATCAGGATGCCACGACATGGAAAATCTCTTACACGTTTAAATTGCATTGTCTCCTAGCTTGAATATTTTCTAATTTACTAAATATTTTCTAACATAATAAGGTGTAGCACAGGACTAGTAGATCAATATTTTAGAGCCCGGAACGATGAGTTAGTGATGTAGGTAAAATCCATAAGCGCGCTCATGTTTTTATTCTACAAAACTTGCTTCGTAATGATTATGTATTTAAAGGTAAGGTTAAGATCAATAAAATGGTAATGGTATTTTAAAAATAATATACATGAAAGCTTTTGCATTTATACAATAATGTAATAGGTAATTTACGGTTGTTCAGGTAAGGTTGTATGAAGGAGTCTCATAATATATTTTTTAATTGCATCGTTAATGAATCGTTAAACTAATTAAATGTTAAAACTACAGTTCACTAACTCGTTTAATCATACTGTTATTTGAGCTGTGAAGGTGGGGATTTTTTTTGGTAGTTTCTAATGTCACTTTATCGGTACAATAAACTCTTCATAACTATTCTTTATTGTGTGTTTAAAAGGCAAGTTGAAGTTGTGGTACATTGAATACAGCTTTTTTACTAAATCCTTTGGTAATTCTTCTCTCTTTTCAAAGTTTTCATGCATTTGTTTTTGTGGTTTCTTAATATTTGAAAGGGATCGAAGGGTTGGTCACGCGGAAAATACTAATTGTACATAGCGCAGGTAACTTTTAGGGCGTTTTTGTCAGTGCGTGGAAATATTCGGAAATTTTGGGAAATTTCAGGGCAATGTAAGGACATTTTGTGGTAATGTAAGGCATTTTATGGTATTTTCCTGGCAGTATAAGGAAATTCCCAGGCAATGTTAAGGTAATTTCAAAAGTAATTCTGTGGATATTCCAATAGCGAAAGTTACTGATAAAATCGACAACGATGATGGAAAGTGACGCAGAAGAATGTGAAACTGGCAACTTAATACGTGATGATCTAATTGATGTTGATATTGATCAAAATGCTACAAGTTTCCTGGACGACTTGAACTTACAGGACTATAGTAAAATTGAACTGTGTAATGACGAATTTTTCCAGAACGGTCGTTTCATTAAAGTTACAATTAAAAAATCGAATGATGGTACTGAGGAAATAATCTTGTTGGTAGTTTAATAAAAAGAAAACTAAGCGTAGCAGTACCCGGTTGCTAAGGCTTCAACAAAAATTGCCGAATTCTTTTGAGTCTAGGTTAGTACAAAAAGAGATTCCTGAAAAATTAAGTTTTATATGAAACCCACGTTTTTAAATGTAATGGTAATTTTGAAAGCTAAATCTAGTAAACGACATTTTGGATGCCTATGTAAGTGGTATAGCACGAACGAAAAATTTGGAACTTTAAGCGAAACACTGCGCCCACTTTTTACTAGAGTGTATCTGATGTTGACAGCTAGGCGATTACAAAGTATTTGAGCTCCGTCGTTACCCCAACATTTTGGCTACTGCACATCGTTTACCCACATGCAAGTTAATATATAAGCTGTTGTACATGTTAGGTAACACATTAAGTAGTTTAAGAAATTTGAACATGAACTCTTCTTAATAATTAATTAATGTCAATATGTATTTGCATGAATCCAATCCACTGTTACCCGATACCTCTTACCTATACGGGGAGACTAGTTTTAAAGCTGACATAGCAAGTTTTTAATTTTTAGTAAACAACTTATACGTCTAACGTAATTGATAATTTAAAGTTCTGATCTAGACAACATTGTTATTTTAAATTAAAGTAAATGTTTCTAGTAACCTTGTGATATATGTACCATGCTTTTGCTATGTTCGGTTTTGAAACCGGTGAACCGGTATATACATATACATATTAACAATTGTTATTTTTTCATTTACCCCATGTTTAATACTAAGCATTTTTTAACTTGAACTATTTCAGTTTTTAATTTTAGAAGTAGACCGAACGTAAACATTTTGTTGATATTAATACTTAAAAATACAGTGTGGAAATAAAGTAAGGGATAAATTCATTAACTTTGTTAATATTAATTTTTAAGAAAAAAGGGGTATAGCGATTCTAATTGTAGGACATACACTACAACTGTTTTTGTGTTGCTACGTCATTTGTTATGTCATCGACTTTTTTTAAATTACCACCTGTATTTTTTATTATTGATTTTGGTAGTATATACTTTTTATGTTGATTTCAATGGTATACAATTTTCAATATGTTACAACAGACCTAAGAGATAGAGTAACAAGGTCAACACATCACCTCACACAATGGTTGCTGCGCAAAGCACCAAAGGCGCGCTCCAACTCTGTATCCCGAATCCGAGGCAAGTTGAGCATTATACCGCCAGATGTCAGCGGATAAAGCACCAGCCTCTACGCCGCAAGGTAAATGAGGTTACAGATAATACATACATACATCTGAAAAAATCGAGAAGAATGGTTTAAAGTTTAAATATTAAAAACCAATGAAATGAGCAAAATAAATCTAGTTACCTACGTTTGGCGGAAAGTCATTGACATTGACGTCACTTTGGCTTTTATTGAAATTTAAACAATTGAAAAATACAACTAGAACTCCATTCAAAGTTAATCCACCGGTAAAGAGATTTAGTTTGCTCATTTCATTGGTTTTAAATTTTTAAATTTTAAGACCATTTTTCTCGAGTTTTTTCAACATATTGAAAATTTTAGATTATTGAAAACAACATAAAAAGTACTACCAAAATCAATAATAAAAAATACAGGTTGTCATATAAAAAAAGTCGATGACATCATAACTTTTAAAACAAATGACGTAGCAACATAAGGGTGGTTGCAGTGTATATCCTACAATTAAAATCGCTATACCCCTTCAAGATTTTTTCACATAAAATCTCATAAGAGCATTAATTCTTTCCGGAAAATTTTTGAGTACGTTCCATTAACGTATTAATTAGGCAAATTAGGACGTTGTCTACCTACAAAAAAAATCCCAAGAATTTTTTTTATTGTTTTGGCTACGGCTCGTGAACTAATTTTTCTATTGGTCATTAATGAATGTCTTACGATTTTCATAAAAATTAATATTAACAAAGTTAATGAATTTATCCGTTACTTTATTTCCACACTGTATATATTTATTATTGTTTTTTAGAGACACGTAGAAGTAAAGTACGTTCAAAAATTATTTTCATCTAGTATGGCCATGGAATAGTTCCTAATTGATGAATGCAACTATGTTTATACATAAATGTCAAACTTGACATTTGATTTTTAAGTTACTTATAGTTGCATTCATAAATTAGGAACTATTCCATAGCCATACTAGATGGAAATAATTTTTGATCATACTATACTTGTCCCATGTATTGTATACTTAGGTTTAGGTACTTACGAAATGTGATATATTTACGATTTTAAACTTCTACATAGGAGTAGGTACGAATATTGAATATTTGAAGGCAGTGCGAGGTAATTTGTGGCAATTTAGAGACAATCCACGGAAGTTGAGGAAATTATTAGAAAATTTTGCAACAATTTTGTTCTTAATTAGTTCTTTTATGATACATCTCGCTATTCTGTGTTATATGAATATACTTCACTTACATGCCTAAATATGATTTTTGGTTTTTCTGTTACTTTATTCACTGATTGACTTTATTCTAAATATATAATGATAAGTACCATCTACAGATTTATTGCTTTATTCGTATTCGTTTTAATGACCCATTTCGTAAATATGTATTTTATTTTAGATATGTATATGTAATTATGCGCGCACTAGCCTCTACACCGCAAGGTAAATGAGGTTACAAAATATACAGACATACATATGTATTATTTAGCGAATATCTAGTGCCATTTGAAGGCAATGCGAGGTAATTTGAGAACATTCTAGGGTAATTCAGAGACATGCGAGGTATTTTGTGAACATTCTGAGGCATATTCGAGAAAATAGTAATTTGAGGCAATACAGAGGAAATACGAGGTTGAAGGGCACATTTGGTAAATTTAAAGTCAATTGGAGTATTTTTTTTGTACAGCAAGATACGCTCGTGGCCAATCCCTCGAAAGGGATCATTGTGCACCTTTGAATTATTATTCCCTCATGTTATTCCTACTTGCTGTCAGGATCCCAATAATGGACCCAGGTTTTATCTGTCACTACTTTGCACAACATGCCTGTATTTGCTTTCAATTAATCCAAATTCATTAAATGGCAGGCACATATTTTCGGTGCTCCGAGCTAATTTATTTTTTAAAATCTGGATTCAGCTCGGTTCTCATGTATAAATTTACAAGGGCTGGCGACTTACCAAAAATTCCATAACGACTGTTCGGTCTAAGGGTTGCAGGTCAGATACATGACACCGAGGGAGAACTAGGCAATCGGTGGGCCCTCTCATGTGGCATGTGGTCACACGCAATCGTTCAGGAACACAAAGACAGACAAATTCCAAAGTCAAACATGCAACAATGAACACATACTACAATATTTAGCAGTACGTGTTCGTTATCATGATACTTACAGGGGGATCCACCAGCCCCCCCCCCTTCGGTGTTCCTACATAGCATCTAGGAGAGTGCCTGGTTTGGGAATATTCTTCAGTGCACCTCCATAGATGTACCTGTAATAATCCTGCAACATAGATGCTTACCACAGCTGGTACCTATTGACCGAACGCTAACTAGATCAATGGGTCCAACCCATGTTAATGTGATCCGCACTTGCGGAGGCCGCTTCCAACTGCAAAAGGCCCAGATCACAAGGCATTTGTGGTGCGCAGCTTGAATCAATCACTGATAATTGCTTATCAGGTTGAGGGTTATTGATAATCGCGCCGGACAATCTTTAACCTCAAGCACATAGTGCACTAAAGCGGTTTCAACTGGAGTCCAACGCAACAATAAATAAATTTACAACGACACAACAACAAAATTGTCCACAATCAGCAGCAATACCATCAACAAACCAGTGTTCAACTCGGCTGGCTGTACAGTAACTACTCGTACATACAGCCTCTATTGCAAAGCTACGCAAGCATTAGCACTTATTGCAGGTCTTATTGTTTCATTCCCTCTATTAATTTCACATAATATTAAGTACCTTAAGTCACATTAAAAAAAAACACAGGAGAGATTGCGTCGCTGGCCGTTTCGGCTTTGCGTCCGTCCACCCACAATATCGGTCCCGGAATCCTTGCTTAAACCCCCGATTTTTTAAACAACCCTCGGTCTCTAAATTAGCTTTGGACTCGTTTTGAATCTGTGCTAAATTTAGAACGTAACATATTTCAGTGGTTGGTTAGTAGACTTAAAAAGCCCATAATTATACAACTCAAAGAACACAAAAGTAAATTTTACAACAAAAGAAATCGACAATCTTTCTGTGCAAAAGTCAAAAGTTTTCTAACCCATCTGGATGACACCGGCCTCATTTCAAGCTTTTTATGCAAAATGTGTAGGACACTTGGTTTGGATATCCTCAGCGCCACAGCGATCTTAGTTACCTTCAAACATAGATTTTCAAGAGCCATCGACTCTACCCTTCTGCACCTTTCGTTGCAGTTTTCGACTGTCCTGGTCTTGGAGCGTCTTCAACTTATTCAAGACCCCAACGCAACTGTTTTAACTGTTTTTTTATACAAGCTTGGTTCATTTTCACCATACACTTCCAGCATCCTTTCATGTATTATCTTCGGCCTGTGGTATTCCAAAGTTAAGAACATAATTGCACTTAGGTCCTTAAGTGCGCCCTAATTTAACTGAATTCATCCTTAATCACAATGAGAACTCTCGTACATAGAAAGCAACGATATGCCATAACATAAAGGGACGAAATTGTTAAAACGTAGTGTATTACCTTTAATGACATTTGTTGTAATATTCATTCATTTATTTACTTATTAATGTAATGCCTCTCTTAGTGTTACCTAAATGTCACATTATACACACATTTTACTGTCAAATTTACTTATCACGTCACTGTTTCAGAATTTCGCCAATTAGGGCATCCACTACCCAGTTATCCTGAATCCTGAAGTGTATTAATGTTGCACTTGATTGTTTGGCACTTCCGTATATTACTCGCTGTAACTCGATCGATTTCCTTTCTTCTGGCGGGCCGACCTTGACCCACATTGATAATATAATAATGCAAGCGCTTATCTGTGACGTATCTGGCAGACCATTAGGTGTTTCAGTCGCGGCACTTACAGTTAAGCCAGGCATGTGCGACCCAATTTCGCGGGCAGAAATTTAATTTTAGCATCTCCTAGCTCCGTGTTTACATGACGCAATGCCGTCGAGAGTGTGGCTTAATTTTTGAATGAAAAATGTGGGTTTTCACACATTAATAAAAGTTATACAGTTGCCCGCTGTGGGACTGTCGGCCCTCATTGTGTCTCGGTGTTCATTCGGACGCTACTGGAATTTAATAAAGGCATTTCGCAATGAACAAAGCGCTTAATAAACGGCCATCGGCTACTTCGAGGCAACGTCGCCTGCAGTGCTCCCAATGAAAAGGAGCTCGGTCACTGCGACAAAAGGCTGAGAAAATGACCTAAGAACGAAAGCAACTAGAGCAAGCTTATTGTCATTTCAGCCAGTTTTTTAGTGGTTAGTTGTCATGTCAAAATAATATTAAAGTTTCATTAAACCATATTTTTTCATACAAAAGGATTTGCGGCCTTTACCTTCAAACTTCTTAAAATAGAAATCCTGTCAATCTGCAAACTCTAGTACGATTTATCTGGATTTTTCTTTAAAATTGTCGTACTTTATCATAGACCTAATTCACATTGGTGCAAATCTGATAATTGCTGTGACCTTTTATCAGCAAAATTCGTAAAATTAACTCTTCATTCTGCAATTCTACTATGGTTTTCCAAATTTTTCTCTTTTAAACTGCCATACTTTAGCACATATCTAGGTAAAATATGTTGTAATACTCCCATAGTGACCATTGCAGTTGGTTTGCATTTTATTGGGCAAACTCATTACATGCATTCTTCTATCGAATTTTTTTTTAAAACTCCATGGATTATTGGTAGTTACTACAGCAACCTTAAACTCGACTCTCTACAAATAAAAATATGTATTTGGTAAGTTGCAGGCACAGAGCTTTAGTAAATATCTTGTTTTGACTTGGTAAAAAAGGTAAAGGTTCAAGGTAATTTCAATTCCCCCGACTGGGGGCGGGCTGCTATGGGGACCTTGCGTCCCTCTTCAGCCTAGAACGGGAATTATAGGATCGGCGAGAGATATGAGGGCTGGAGAATGGAGGAAACGTCAGGAAAGGTGGAGAAGTACTGCCCCGGCATTCGCCTCAGGGAAGGTACTCGGTTGACTCAGGAAAACTACTTAAAAACACGAATCAGAGCAGACAACCACGGGAATCGAACCCACGACCTCCCAAATGCTAAGCATATGTGGTAGCCCCAACTCCACAGAGCTTGGTTTGACTTGGAATTACTACCCATATATATAAATGCAAGCTGTGCCTGCCTGCCTGCATGTGCCACTTTTTTAGCCCCATCTAATGGCAATGGGGGAGACAATAAATACTATAGAAAAATAACGGCTGGTATCAAACATAAACAATATGATTGTTCAAAATAATGATCTCATTACATAAAAATACTTATCGAACAAACAGCTTGAGAGTATTCACATTAATACCGAATCACGAAGTAGGGAAATCGCAAATCGACAATACAACGTTAATAATAATTCGAAATGAATACTAAGTCAAACTCAGTTTTATCATGACACATTAATTAAAAATTACAATTTTAGCGAATCAACATAAAGATGTAAAGGTAAAGTGAATTGAGGTTCGAGTTGGAGGTACTATCTAATACAACTTTAAAATACCAGGTTTATGAATGAAAAATGTACCCAGAATTCAAATTGTTAACATAACTTATTACTACAGATTCAAGGCACGAAGAGTACACGGATCGTGCAAGCAACAAAGTCTGTTTTGATAAGAGCGTACGGAATCGATTGAGCGAAATAGTAAAAAGCTCAAATGAAAATAGCATCCGGTAGCACTGAGCCTCACCGAATGTAAGGCATTTATAAACAATATCGCATACAACATAAATCCTTCGCGTATAGCGAATAGCGCGCGTATGTATATTGTGTAATCGGATTTATTCTTTGACTGGTACAGTATCAATTTAGAAGGCATGACAATGAAATTCGGTAAGTAACAGATGGTTGTTCACCGGCAGCAAAGTTACCGTAAAGTTAAATGGGTGGAAAGCTGACGGTTGTATACTGCTTACAAGTTTTAATCAAAAATGTAATATCTGCAATGGCTAATTTTCATATCGGTTGCAATTCAATACGCCATTCATTTCCATCGTACCGGGAGGCGTGAGATGCGATACCAGGTGCACGAAATTGCCAATAATTGGCAGATATGGTCTTAATAAAGATTCTATATATGTAATTACTTACAAGAGTCGGGGCATGGAGGTGGTTTATTTGTATTTTTTTAATAAATTTATTGTTTTTGCAAAAAGCTTCACATTTTTAAATCAATTAGTTCTTTGACATGTCAGTTAATAACACTTTTATGTCTGTAACACTTCGTTCAAATAAGACAAATACAATATATTCTTGCTAATACTAACACGGTTTTGATTGTGGATCCTTATGGGTCATATCTTATCTAAGTAATATATAGGATTTGTACACCTTAATAGATGCGACACGTATTGGAAAATCCAGTTGTATCTGTCGGGACGAATTCGTTACTGCACATATAGCGGCTTTTTTCAGCGTCAAGCGTCACAGCAACGTGAAGCTGCTTCACGCGTCCACGAATTTGCGGCAAATAACATGGCGAATCTCGCGACCAACATAGAAATAGCGTAGCAAAAACGCAGAGGAGACGAAATAAGAAGAGGAAAAAGGGCCCTAAAATAAATTCCCTTACGCATTGACCATGTGAAAGCAGAGAAAGCCAAATCCTTAATCATGCTGCGGGTAACCAATTGTTTTACTTCCAAAATGCTGTCATATCCTGAAGTAACCAGATGGGTGCAGCAATTCACCAATAAGCCCAAATCGGCACCAGAATCAACATTTTTTCTAGAGTAAATCCGCTCGCAAGGCGTCTTCAAAAGAAAGATAAAATAAGAATTCCCAAAATTTCGGAAAAGGAAATAGAGGCCGTAGGCCCAGTCGTCTGGGAATGTTACGCATTTCGTCCTAGATACACAATGTAATATAACCTGAAATACATGAGGGCTTACGAAGTTGACGGACTTAACGGTAACTGCGGACAGAATTCGAAGTAACACGTTCGAACCGTAACAACTTTTAGGTTATAATTTAGAAATTTTAAATTAATGATTTGGCAATTCGCCTTTTCACTGAATTTGACAAAGCTTTTATTAATGTAAGATGTGTCAGATTTGTGAGAATAAACGTATCATTTGTTGGATAAATTCGTTTATTGTTATGCGTACTTGCATAATGTTAGAAAATTGAACAGTTTAGACAAATGCTATTACAGCAATCGTTTTGTAGTTGTCTATTATTCTTTATTTATATTAACTTTCAAAAATCATTCACCCGTATACAGGGCCAAATTTGCCGGATACAACAAGCCGGTTTCTTAAATGTCTTGATATAATCAAAGTTAATTAAAAATTGATATAATTATGCATTATGCAGTTTGTAAACTGTTAATAATTTTAGAAATATAATTGGATATTCAATATAAAATTATTCGCTCTCTGCATATCTACGATTATCTCGTTAAAATGTTTTTTATACACCGCCATATACGTTGTCGCTATTTTGCAAAATTGAAGGCCGCCACTCCTCAGCTGAGATTTAACGAGATTTAGACGGAAAATTTATTAGACCGATGGGATTGTGCAAAGCACTCCACACTTTCATCAGGATTTTGAAATAGGCATAAATTGTTCGAAACTGTTCATTTTTTACGATAGGAATTTCCATTACATGAGCATTACTATGACGATTGTGACATGAGTTTGCAGGAATTTGCAACAGACTTAAAAAAAATTAAATTAGGAGGATATTTATAAACTGTACCGCTATTTTGAAACAACAAAAACAATATCCAAGTCACTCCCACTTTTCCATTTCGGGAGGTTCTGAATAAAAAATGAAGGTCATTACCTTTGAGTGACGTTGGAATTAACAGTCTGCCAACTTTAATACAGTTAGCTTTAGTACAAAATGTATTTCGTATTTGACAAGTTTTATAGTTAAAACTTACATTTGTTTAAGTTAGTCATAGTGACGGTGGAAATGTTTTGCAATAAATTATTTTACGTAATATCCTGCTTCGTGAATGGAATAACCTAAAAATAATTTTCCAAAGCTTGCAATTTATGTGTCGTCCTAATAATTTCGTTCACATTATTTAAAGCGGCACCGAAAAATTGTTTGCAGTTTCATGTTGTTTACTAACACGTGTGGCTCTGGTAAGCACATATTGGGCCGGTTGCAGAAAGCATTGTTAAGTCTGGTGTTAGCTAACATCGCGTCAAAGTGAACAAATTCGCATCAAATTTTGTTTACTAATGTATTAGTTACCATAAGCATTTGAGATTTGATTCGTTTTTGTTCACTTTGACGTCGCGTTAGCTAACACCAGACTTAACATTGCTTTCTGCAACCGGCCCATTGTGTTTTATTTTCCCGCAAAACATCAATTTGCAATTGCTTTAAATCGTGCAAGCCCACTCACATATTTAAGTCAACATTAGAATACTGCTGAAATGTTGGCAAGGTTTCAGAATTGTGTAACATAGAATCCTGAAATATTTTACTATTAGAACGTGAGGCAATCGCACGTGTCAGTGCCACTGAATTAACCGAAATCCTGGGAAAGAGATTTCGCGCCGCATAAGTTATTTCGTTATTTATAAATCTTTGCCGTGACATTGTCTCATTCAAAAAATTGCTTTAATGTGTGAATGAATTAGCGTTTTGTGTAAATGTAATATTTATTTAAGTCCTCACGAACTCAGTCCTACCTGTACTGGCAAAGCCTATGTTAAATTTATGTAATTTTACCAATAAGGGATCGACTAATCACATTGAATATGAGATACTTGGAGACTCGATAAGTATATGTCTAAGTAAAACACCACCATTCACATTACAAATAACTGGCTCACTGTTTCCCGTGCGTAATTCCAGAAGTCAATACTAGAGGTGTTGGCCAGAAGATCGTAAATATGTCTCGAAAGCATCTATTATGAATTTTTGGAGACGTATGTTACATTTTTCGTAGCCTTCCATGTTTCTCTATTATACAGCAATTCCGATTATACGTTGCTTTTGAAAATTCTATGTTTGGTTATAATTGATATTGCAACGAAACGGTAAATTGATTTCCTCCGAGTGCAAATGCACCTTGGTAACTCAGTAGCCAGAGTTCGGCGAGACTTGCTTGATTAATTAGACTAAGAAAAATTTAATAAACTTGTTTATTAACATCTTCTTACATATCATCAATTCTTAAACTTAATAATGTATTGCTTTAATATGTACAAAAATGTAGCTACTGGTACTTTCTATACCGAAGAGTTGTATAAAGGTCACGTTACCTTTTTGTGTTCCTGTTTTTACGTCTTTTTCGTTCCGCCGGTACACATAATTATACTGTTCAGATATGTGAACTGGTTAACCTATTCTAGTTCATTGTTGTTTATGTTTAAATTCCTATTGGTGATGGTGTTCATTTACATGGCTGTAGTTTTGTGACAGTTGATCCTAACCATAATATCTTCTTTCTTCGGTCATGTTATTGAAGTTTTTACGCATTGGACCCTGAGTGTGGGGTACTAGGCAGTATCGTCAGCGTAGATTAACTCCTTAAGTTGTTTTGTGAGGTAGCAGACTATTAAAAACATTATTGGGGATAATGTCCTACCCTTAAACGAGGGGTGAGCACAGCCCTAGCTAGCTCTAACTCTGGGCAGAAAATATGGTGTGAGTAAGGATTAGGAAGCGACCCTTAAAGTTAAATACAATCTTTATGAAGCAAGAAAATTTTGGGTGCTTGTTAAATACACCAAAAAAAGCAAATCTAGCTACCAAAACTAATCGCCACCTACCATGTAAGCCTCGCACTTCAACTTTTGATTGATCTGTTGGTTTGTAGGTTTCTTTCATGATAGTATTTGGGTTATATTTTATACTTCTTTTATGTCACTTTCCTTTGCTGCATTTTGGGTTGTTTTTGGTGTACTGATCCAATTTGCTGTTTGTGATTTGCCTTTATCTTCACCGTATTTCAGTATTTATTTAGTATTCAGTTTGTGTCTCTGTATTTACAGAAACCATCAACGTTTCGTATTTTTTTCTATGATTTTTCGGATTTGTTGACAATGATGCACTCAAATTATACAACATGATAAGAAGACTTTTTATTGCAACAACACACTTTTATCACAACCCAAAGTTTGTGAGAACAAGCATACGACCAAAATTCTCATTTTCAGATATAACCTCGAACATGCTTAGACTTAAGGGATACATTAATGTGCAGTGATGCTTTAAATAGCATTTTCGATCAAATCAAGGTTGATTATTTACTCGTATTGACCAAGTAGAAGAAACTGCATTTTGAGGAAGCATTGCCAACCTAAGCGTTTATCCATTCGCAGCGTGGCACGGATGCGAAGCGATTGCACTTCCGTTTGGGAAACAAATGCATTTTATTACCGCTTCGGCGATTGATCGCATCAATAAGAGTCATAACCATGGAAAATGCAGCATGCGATCTGATAAATCTCGAAGGTAAAGCGGTAGTAAAACTATATGAAGTAAACAAAGTGCAGGCTTATTCAAACCAAGTTCAACAAATAAATATCATTGCAACTCCAACCATGTATAATTTGGAATTTGGTAAATCGAACCGCAGAGAAAATCAGGTGTTTTGTTTTGTAGATTTGTATCGCTGGATTACGCCATCGGTTTCCAAGGTAAATCGTATTATTAGGACCGAATTTGTGCGATTTGAAATGTGATACGACTATAATTAAATGAGATTATTTGCGTCACCTAAAATTGGCACGCTAAGGGAAATGAGTCGGGCTCTCTTTGTTTGCCCGGTATTTATTTTCTGATTAGTCGCGTAATCTCTAATGGGATCAATAATGCATTACCCATCGGCCAATTCCATCATCTCCGTTTTTAAATGCTAATCTTCCTGATCCTTTGTCTAACGGTCACGTTTCCATGTTATACCCAACGCGTTGCGTTTGTTCCATTGTCCTCGGGTGTGCATCTGAGTAGTTTCTTTTTGTGCTTTCGACCTGTGCTAATAATCATTTCCTGTCCATGTTTGCATAATTGCCGCAGAATTAACTTCGGCACGAGAGCAAGCTTCGTGCTTCCTTATTAATTTTATTTGCGTGTCATTTTTTATGCACGATGCTGGTCGTGTTGTTTCAGGTTCAATTAGCCCATAAATATTCCCCAGGCTACTGTATTGTGGGTAACCCAGTCGAAATATCCAATCTGGAAATTTTAAGTGTACATGGATGATATATTGCTTTTATCAGAATCGATTCATTCTAAATCTTTTAATACTTCCACGTGAACTGAAATGAACTTTCACTTGCAGATGCTATCGTTACAACATTAATTATTGAATAAACTACTTTCAAGCAACATATCAGTGGTAATTGCGGAGTTTTTAATCCGGCGTGTGGAAGTGCTTTTAATTATTGGCTTCTGAGGCTCTTGAATCAAAATTTTGTTAAATAACACGTAATTACTTTATTAGACTGCCGATTATGAAAATTAGGGGTCGGAACAGTAATTTAGATTGTTTTTCTTAACATTACAATAATAAAATTTTCTTTCCACATTTTTTAATGGCGCAAGTACATTTATTATTCTATCAGAATTATTAATCAGAAACATTTCCTTTTGTTGTATTTCAAAACGTAATTATACCACTTACAGATTAATTAATAAACAACATATTATTTGTCTGTTCGTACCTTTCGTGGATATTTGAGGTTTGATGAGAATTTCATTGTTTTCTTTTGTAGCCTTTCAATGTAGAAACGTAGTTAAAGATACCGTTACGTGGTTACACGAGTTCGTGACCTTGATCTGCTGACATTGGCCGGTTGTCGTTAACCTGAAATTCAAAATTGGGCAATGAAACTTAAAATTTACGTATAATTAGCTCCAGTAATTCATGAGCAAGATGAGAGTGACTTTTGTTATTATTTAATTTTCAAGGAATTAAAGCTGGCAAAGATGTAATCGGCCAGGATAAAAATGTTACACAAGAGGGCAATTTTGGAATTTTTTAATGTTTATTAAATTACCGAAGTTGCTGTTTAACCACCGTAACGTGACGAGTAATAAAAATAAATTTGTTATATGACGCTTTACCTTTTCAACTATTTCGTAGGAAAACCTTTTTGCAAGAAATAATTGGAATATTCTTATAAACAAAGCAAAATAAGTTTTTAATGGTATAGTCAACTGTGACTCATGAAAATATTACAATTTTATGGAATAGCGCGTGGAAATTATATTCTAAATAAAAGTTGAGCAACAAAATATTTATACAAAGTGAAAGGAAAAGGAAAAATTTGATTAATTGCAAATATTTAGTACGCGCTGGACTTCCTTAACCTACTTAGATTTTGAGATTTTTTTAGTCGAAATAAAAAGAATTTCAATATTTTTTAA
Organism: Agriotes lineatus; assembly: GCA_940337035.1. Classification (NCBI taxonomy): domain Eukaryota; kingdom Metazoa; phylum Arthropoda; class Insecta; order Coleoptera; family Elateridae; genus Agriotes; species Agriotes lineatus. The sequence continues at coordinate 119,691 of CALNHX010002415.1, read as the reverse complement.
TCTGTAAAGTAAACAATTATAATGTAACAATAATGTTTGTAATATTATGCACATGATTTTTTATATAAGTTTAATAAAAGATTATAATCTTTAATATTTATTATTTAGTATGTACAGTCCTGTTCAAAAATGTGTTGTACAGCGACAGTTCTAAGTTTCTTGATGGTTGTGTTAGTACTCAACAAAGGCTCACACTGCATCATTAACTAGATAGACCTAGATGTATGTGCACTTTTAAAATATTTGTATATACAACACTTTGTTGAACTTTGTGTACTTATTTTATATTCACAAATCACAAATGCTATACAACACGACTGTACTTTAAAAATAATTAAAGGCAAGTAAAACGCAATCTAGCTCATATGAATAGGCATGTTTTGTCAACAATTGTTAACTGTCCGTCTAACAAAATATTTTAAGGAGGAGTAGAAGTAATTACTTGCTGTGCCTCGAATCGAATCAACGCACAAATAGTGTTTATAGCAGCGTATCCATACCAACTTCTTATTAGCGATTAGGAAAATATTACTTTGCAAGGCGCATAACTTACTAACTTAAAAGGAAAAATTTTGGTAACTAACTGCAGTTCTGGTTAGAAGATAGGTTTTTTCATGATTTTCTATAAGAAAAAAACGAGCAAATATCTATTTATTCAATAAAGATTTCGATTTAGCAATGTTCTAGTTTTCCAAGTTATATTATATTTTCTATTGACTACTTGAAACAACTGATTAGGATACAATATCAATCCATGGCATCCTACATTTTCAGTTGTATATTAAAAGATAATATTCATGATACTAAAAATGTTTGTTTACCATATTTTTGAGGAATTATATCTAAGTAAACTGTAAACATTATTTATTATACTGTACATTGCGACTTGATTCTATATTTTAGAATCATTAATTTGATTAATGTTTTTATTCCAAAAAAGTGCGGATAAATTTAAAAAAAAGTTTTAGGCATGGAACTTAAAAAGTCCCAAGTCTATGCGGATGAATATATGTATAACAATGCAATATGAGTGCTGAAACCGTGTTCTCGATTTGTCATCTATTGTAGTGGTCCCCAGAGTGGGGTACGCGTACCCCAAGGGGTACGCGAGTCGACACTTGGGGATACGTCAAGTAAAAGAAGAAAATAAGAAAGTCAAGATTAACAAATATTAACTTGAATTTTTTAAATTCCGCGATCTAAATAGACGATGAATTGATATGGGCGACACTATTTCATATCAGCGGTACGTATCATTATTTTTTTCTGTCTTAGGTGTACGTGATCAAAAACGTTTGGAGACCACTGAATTATATTGTACAGATAGGAAGATGGTTATTTCTTTATGGGCGTACTATTAATTAATTGCTTCGCCAGTGTCAACTTAAAAACTAGAACATCCATTATATTTTTTCCAATGTTACATATTGCTGTTGATATTGAATTCCGGACTTGACAATCGCAAGATCTACCAAATGGAAGCAGACCCCAACGAGCATTTTTTATTCGAGCGCTGATGCGGTTATAGGTAATGAGTCGATCATGTAGATCATTTATATGCATTGCTGTGTTGTATTTAGCAATATGGGGATCGTGTATACCCTTTACGTTCTGTTCCCATAGATTACTATTTAATTAAATGATCCACGCCCTTCTATTTGCTATTGCGTATCACTTTCACTGTACCTACTTAGTTGATTTTTCACCAATTGCCAGTCTGTTGGTTATATTATAACAAATCCTATTGAACCGATTCTATTTGATATTACGTAGTGTTTTCGGTTCTCTTATATGGATTTGTACCACTTTCTGTAATAAATTCTTGTTTGTGGAAGTCTGCAGCAGTGTGAACACCTATTCATCGTCGGTATTTGTCGCTCCTACACTAGCAGTTTTATACCCTGCTTACTTCAGATACCATATACATTTTACACAGTTCCTGTCACCGTTCACTTACCTTTGCCTCCAGCTATTACTTTTGCTGTAAATAATACGTTCTGAACGTCTGCTTTGCAACAGAATACAACAAAAACACCCAATAATATTTAAAACACTATAATGAACACACCAAGTTATTTGAAATTCTTGTTCAGTAATCTTAAGACTAATTTCAACTATTTTGACTTGTAAATGTATAAACAAATTTAGACGGTAACATAAACCGAAATCTACGCGTGCAAGCACTTCAATATCGTGCAAAAGTTACTTAAATAGATTTTAATATAGCGGAAATGCAAAATTCGTTATAATACCTTAAAACCATGGAGGAAAGACAGCATCCAGCAGTTCGCTCACCAGATATAGGATACACGTACAACAGTTGAGGAGAAGCCAGGTTATGAAGAGATTGCTTAGATAGCAAGAAGATATCTGGGGCGGAAGATGCAACAGAAAGCGACTGGTGGCGGTGGAACGTAGCCAGCTTCCATGGAAAAACTTCGCAATCGTGTGATATTTTAAACTGATACAATATCGATATTTGGGGACCGATAGTAAAGGTCACTCGATAATGCACGGTAACCCCAAATGTTATTTTACAGCGCACAACTTGATACATCTCAATCAAATTCACGAATCACAATAGCGGTACCACCTGCGGCAATCTGTATTCTGACGCTATAAAACACCTCCGGTTGAATTTCAATAAATCGCAAGGCTACGTTGCGGCAGTTTGGGAATCGGGAACGATGCTACATGGCCGCCAGAATGGTAAACCCCGACTGAAGATCGAAAAACGATATTTGCAATCCTCGATAATTCTCCTCGCGCGGGATGTAAACCTGACGGTGAAGTCCCTTATACGATATCTGCGCAATACACGTATTATTTCAGCGGGAACCCCTTTGCTTAATTAGCGGTCTGTCCAGCCCCCTCGATTAAACCTTGCATAAACAAGTGAACGGGGCCGGCCTGGCTGTAGAAATCGACGGATAAATTAATTACGACGAATAACTTGACGGATTAAAATTGATCTAACAATATGGGTTGTATTACCGTCGATTCCCACTCCTTTGACATTTGTTTGTTTTCCCACATTTCATTTACTAAGTTACAGTAGCACATTGTTGCCACTCCTTTCCATAAATTTGATCGTTTCTGCAATAATTTGATTTGATTTTTTTGTGTTTCCTTAATTTCTCTTTCGTTCCTCCTTATTTTCTTCTCTATATTTTCACTTTGTAGTAATTTTTCGAAGTAATTTTTCCATCTATTAATAATGATGTCTTCTTCATTGTGTAAAATATTTGTATTCTTATTCTGTACCTGTTTCAAAACACATTTCCGCTGTTAATTTTCTTCAAGATTCCGTAAAACAGTTTTTGATTGTTTCTAAAATACGCCTCAAATTTCTTCACCAAATTACTACGATGGTTGTGCCGATCTTACTTAAATCCTTCACTTGTTTCTTTTGCGTGGTATATCTATAATAATCTTCCACTTTTTTAGAACTTAAATATATTTTCCATAACTATTTCTTTTTCTTTACTTCTTCTTTTGATTTGCTCCAAACTTTCACTGCGGTTGTTAAAATAATCTCATTAAATGTTTCCCATCTTTCCTTCACTTCTCCTTCCTCTCAAACGCTTTCTTTACTACTTTTTAATTTATTTTCATTCGACATTTTTCGTGCATCTCTCCCTTTTTCAGACCGGATTCAAAACACACTTTTCTTTTTACTAATTCGCAGACATTGTTTTATAGAATTCCATGTTCCCTGTTTGTATTTATTATTTAAGAATTTTACAATCGAAGGAATTATTTAATATTGATCCAAATTTCAATTACCACTCTTGTAAGTAACGCATAATTCTATTTTGAAGACTGACGTAAGCAAAACTTTCATATTGTTACGTCAATTTGTGTTGAATGGAAATCGACAGTACAGGAAATTATGTGAAATTGAATTGAAATTGCCTTTTCGATAGATAATAGTATCTGTTCCCTTTTTGCTACAGCTGCGTATGTCATGCAAAAAATTTCGCTACGACCGACAAGATAATGAAAGTGCCAATTATGGCTATCAATAATGTTATTAAAAATTTCTTCAACGACAGGATTGCTTTAAATAGTACGTCCGTTTTCCTCCTGCGTTAATGTAGCAGTTGCGAGGTACTAAATCTTTTTTATAGTCATAAAATCATTTCGACCTTTATTTCACTACACTAATGAAGTCAAAAAAATGGAAAAGGCAGGAAACGCGCAAACATATTAAGACGCAAGCCACGCTTGTCATTATTACATGAAAAATCTAATATTAGCGTTGAAAAGGCGTGGGGGAAAATTTCACCGAGACTCCTTAAATACCTCGCCTTGACGTCTTTTTTTTAGGGTCGCGACCACCGTATTGATTTACATACATGCCCACATATATATTCACGTGGGAAAGGACACCGGAGAAAACTTTTCTTTTTTATTATACAAGAAAATAACGAATTATTCAACCTTAAAGTTGACAATTGTTGTACTAAATGCTTTGCTTGGATTCAGTATTTAAATGTTTGGTTAAATGTAGAATTTTTAGTTTAATTTGGTGCATATAATGTTACACTGCAACAAAGCGAGCCGCTATCAGACTTTCAGATCTGTCCTGCACTACTCTGTGTAAGAGCAATGACTAGACTAGAGTCATTAGCCTTGGAGTAACACATTGTCTTAATTTTAAAGGCCATGCATTGTGTTGTTTGAGCATTGATTTGCTACAGATTTACGTTTTGTATTTATTTACAAACGCAATAACTTTTCTAGATTCTGGAAAATATAAATATTACCTATGAATCGTTGTGTAACTAGAAAATTATGGGTTAATTTGATGTACAACCAACATCTCGTCAAATTTTTGCTCGCAACTTCATGATGCAACATGAGCGAGTAAAATCCCTTTCTCTTCTATGACATCCTGGGGTGTAGATTATGTTGTGATCTATAGTATATGACATTTTTATTAGAGCAATAGATTCTAATTAGGCATTGTGTTGCAAAATTGTTTTGAATGCTGAGGAAGTATAAAAATTAATAATACCAAAACTAAGTAATTAATGATTCTTGATATGTAAAAACCTGATCTTAAATAATTGATGCTTGTGTTTTTGACCAAATTTTTCTACAAAACCATTTTCGTGCACATTTTATTGGCGTACCTACTGCCCACTGTTAGTTTCTGTTGCTCGTTATGTTCACAATAAGACATATTTATATGCTTGAATATGTCACAGGGCCGAGGCTGTTCAGCACTTCTTTCTAATGAAAATTAATGGCAATCCGTGCAAAAGTAAGGAACTTGGTAATAAATAATAAATAACAAAGATCCGTTTCAAACGGTTGCTCACTGCTTTGTATTTACTTGCACAAACAGCTTCTCCATCCAGTCAGTTGTTGACCTTTCATAAAGGTTTCAGGGTGTGCACATTCACGACCAAAGTTACCGCCATTGCGAGACAGCCACTTTGTCGCCATGCAATATATTTAATTGCTATTGTTCATGTTGCTGTCGTCTCGGACAAATCATGGAATTTTCCTGTTTACCCTTCTAAATCTTTCAGGAACTGAATTGCGGGCATACATACGTGCGTCATTGTTCTGGTTTGGTCAACAATTTTTTGGATTGTATGAAATCATGTTATTTCAAATAAACTATCGTTCTGCAGGGTTACAGGGCATAATAGGATTTTTGGATATATTTATTTCGATTCTTTAACTTGAAAGCTCATACAGAGTGCCCAGTTAATAGTATTCCCCTTGAACATTTGTAAATAGGCAACACATTACAATACACATACCAATACCACACTATAAGTTAATTTAGATTAATTTATTACATATACATTTTTCACTAAGACAAGGAGATTCGTTATCAGCAATACTGTTCGATATAATACTTGAGAAAGTAATAAGAGACAGTAAGATAAACACAGAGAGAGAGAGAGAGAGATAGAGGGGGGGGGGGATTTTTAAGAAATCACATAAATGCATAGCATACACAGACGATGTCACCATAATTACAAGAACAAAAGAAGAGATAAAAGAGCCAGTAAGAAGATTGATAAAGGCATCGGAGAAACATTGACTAAAAGATAATGAACAGAAAACAAAATATATTATAATGGCAAAGGCAGAACAACCCACGAACGATCATTTAAAAATAAATTAAGGGACGAAGAGAACAAAGAATATAAATTTGAGAAAGTGGAGCATTTCAATATGGGAAAGAAACATCCTGAAGATATATGGAGGAAAAATAGAGAAACAATGGAAAAAAAGAACTATATAAACACGAGGACGTACCAGCAGTAATAAAAGCGCAGAAAATAAGATGGCTCGGACACAAGATGTGAGTGACAGATAAAAAAACAACCGAAAAGATCTGACAGAAGAACCGCAAACAACATGGAAGAGAGGAATATCAAAAATAAAATGGATGGAATGTGTGGAACAAGATCTAGACAGGTTAACAGAAGAACACTGGAACAACAAGAACAAGAGATAGAATGGAATGGACAAATACTGTCAATCAATCCAAGGACCTCAAAGGCCTGTAGTGCTGAGAAATAATATTTAAAAAAACGTTACAAGCCACAATCAACCGTTTTCTATTTTATCAATCTCTTGAATGGTGGTTATTTGTTTAACTAAGCAAACAAGTAACAGATTTGTTGTCGCTGCTGACTTTATTAATCCGGACAAGCCAGTAAATCTACATTTCTGCCATGTTGAACATGTAATTTTTTGCCAGTTTAAAATTAATATTAATTTTGTGAAATAAATGTTACAGCCATAATAATAAACATTACACAGTAAAAATCAATATTTTAGTTGTATTAGCTACGCAGTTGGTATTCAGTATGCTGTAATTTTGCATATCCTGGCAAGAATGTAACCCAAATTTAACAATTACACCGACCTCACTTTGGGTTTTGGACCGTTACGTGGAATGTATAATTACTTCAGCTTCCTACACAATCTTCCAAATTTTTAAGTCCACTAATTTGGAAACGTTTGCTATCTAATGTTGTGTAAGCTCTGCATGTATTCGTGTTTGACAGAGACTAGATTCTAAATTGCTAGAAGTCAAAACAGATGTTTCAACTCTCCACGATTTATATATCTAATAAATATAGATATTCTTTAATACATGGATAGTTCAGATATGAACGAGAATTTACCTTGAAGTATATGTTTATCAACCGAATCTAGTGCCTATATGTCAGAATAGCCAATTCATCCCTTCGTTGCTAACTTTGGGTACACCATTTTGTTCTGAGATAAAATGAGAAAGTATACAATTAAACCAACCATAATCAGTTGGCAACACCCAAAAAATAAAAAACGATGCCGTCTGTTGAAAAGGTGATGCTGAGTGTTTTGTTTTCGGGACGTGAGAGTGTTATATGCATTGATTTTTTTTGCAACAGAACGCAATTTATCCTTGGTAGTGAAACCCAAGTATCGAATTGAGCGACGAACACTGTCTATAAGAAACGTTCACCTGTTTCATGACAATGCCAGGCCCCATACTGCCATTGTGACCCAAAATACACTCGCCGTATGGAAATAGGAAAGACTTGGACACTTTTTTTTGCTCAGAGTTGTCCTCATGTGATTACCACCTTTTCAAATTATTGAAAGAACATGATGAGTGTGAAATGGGTCTTTTGCTGCCCCACGTTGAGCACCATATTGAAATGAGGCTTGTAGTAGCTCCTTCGTTGAGACGTTAAATTATGCCTTTATTTTTATAAATTATTTGCTCTTATCATTCAACTAGCTAGCTTGGTATACACGAAACTCTTAGTTTACCTCAGTTCGTGGATAGGAAGTGTCAAAATTTTCCAAAAATAAGAAGCGGGCCTGTAACTGAAGTTTTGAAATCAACTTCAACAATAGTCACAAGGAAAAGCTAATTTATTAATACAAATAAATAACGATATGTTTTCAATAAAAAACACGCAAAACAATAAATAAAGGCAGGATTTAACCCTAGGATGAATGGTCATCCCTAAACATAGCAGTGTTAAATAAGAACGTATTATTAACGCTCATAAGAATATATTATTAATGCTCAGTAGCTCGTTGCCACTCGCATATGCATATCAAACTAACTGTAACTGAAATATATCCACATTTAATAAACAAGACACCAAAATAACTGTCTTTTGTAAGCAAACATTAAACTGTATCTAAATCCGTCGTCGCGATTTGATGCATGGAAACTTGGCTTTGCAATTTACTTATGTATTTACTTGTCTATTGTTGGTAGTCCTTTCTCTTCGTGTAATCTCTACAACGCAGCCTGGAGCCAACACTTATCGCTCCACCCTAATACAAAAAATATATACATATATTGCACATAACCGCCGCAAGATTCCCGAATAGTAGGATTCCGCCTTCTTAAGATAATCTCTGAAACTTCTTTGTGGCGTGAATTCATAATTCATTTTCTTATATGGGTATTTCGCCACTCTGCAAATTAAAATATTAAATAACGAAAATATTAACAACGAACGTTTCGAGGGACAATCTGTTATTCGTTGATAACGAGGGCAGATTGTCCCTCGAAACGTTCGTTGTTAATATTTTCGTTATTTAATATTTTAATTTGCAGAGTGGCGAAATACCCATATAAGAAAATGAATTCCGCCTTCTTCTGTCGATAGCAACAGTAACCCTCGTACTCGCTTTGGTAGTAGTCTCCTTTCCCGATCTCAAGGTCGTGCACGTCAGACGGACGCCATGGAGTTCTTGTGCATCGAGCTGTGGACAGCTATGGACGCAGTTGGCCTGAACGGATGAAGGTATACATAAGACCACAGATGTTTCCAAGCTAACCCTGTGCGTGATCCCATGGGCTCCCAAAGCAGAGGTGTGAATACTAGGTCTCTTCCAGGCCAGATTCGGACGTCTGTCCCTCTGACGTTGTTGTAACAAGCCTTTTCTGTTCCCAACTTTCTGCTAGGGTGCGTGGTTTTTCCCAGCAGATCTGCATATCGCAGATAGCAATTTGCTGTCGGGACGGTTGGATGGCGAGATCCGGCTTGAAAAGCTGACCGGTCCAGTGTCCAACCCTTGGTTTCACCTCCGTAGTCCAACCTTGACATCTAGCTTCGCACCGTTGCTGGACATGGGGTATTCAATTTGCTGGCACTCGGATCTGCACCTTCTGGCAGAGGGTGGTATATGAGCCCAGTAGTCGCCAGATTAGCCGTTCTAAATTGTATGGCCTTGACAAAGTCTCGTCCAGACGGTTGTCAACAGCTTTTTGAAGTCCCTTGCTCATTGGTCTCTGGAAAAGTTGCAAAACTGTTTTATGAAATAGGGCCCTGGGTACGCAGTTGTGGAATCCCCAGGCCCCCGTCGCGGAGCTTCGCATGGATGAATTGACTACCCGTGCTAGCGCTTAAATGTAAGATGCACTTGGCAAATCTCTTATTACATGGTCACGCTCCGAGGGTATTTTGGCTATGACCAACGGTATCTGGAATCCATGATAGAGAGACGTGGGATGACGTAGGAATTAGGAGGTTAAACTTCTGGTGAGGCTCCAGTTGGGCTCGTTCAACACATATCATCCAAGATGTTGAGTTGTAGAGGGTCGGCTTGGACACCCCATCACTGGAATAATTATCACCGGAATAATGATCCCCGAGTTAGCGGAAGATGTCGACATCATTTATGGCTGGAATGTGATGTATATTGAGCTCCTGGCTCAAAATTGCAACCTAGCCCTCCGACTGAATCATGTCATGAACCTTAAACGGCGCGATGCATGGAAATTTTCCATGAAAAGGACAGGAAAGGAATGTCACTTCTCTGGCGGTTGACGTCACTGAACGGAATCCTTTGGTGGTATCGCAATTACGCCGCTTACTTACTCCAAACATGTTTAAAATGGCACTTACTTGAAGTGCAAACAATATGGCTTGTGGCACACAAACACTTATGCACTCGCATTTCTCGTTATGCAAGATTATAATGATTAAACCTAATTAACGGCGGAAAAGCGTGCAAACTAAAACTGGCTGTATATGTATAAATATTAAAATAAATAATTCAGTTAAGGCAATTATGTAATAAAGTAAAGGGTTTTCCAATAAGAATGATATGATTTTGTAATGATCTAGTAACCATGGTAATAAAGTTATACCTGTCACTAGTTGTTATTTATGTTCACTAAACTCTAACAATTTATTATGGCTAAATACTCGCTCCAAGAACGTTCGGTTACTGTCCAAAAATTTTACGAAAGTCGTGGTTCTTATGTGAACACTGTTCGCGCACTTCGCGAAAACTTTGGTTTAAATAATCGTCCTTCTGTGCTTTCCATTCGTCGCATCGTTAAGAAATTTGAAAGTAATTGTACTCTTCACGATGTAAAAACACCAGTAAGACGCCGAAATGCCACAACTGTTGAGAATATTGCTGCTGTAAGAGCTAGTGTTGCAGAAGATCCAAATTTATCAATTCGTCGTCGTGCTCAAGAGTTAGGACTGAAAAAAACAACAACTTGGCGAATTTTGCAAAAAGATTTAAATTTACACCCGTATAAGATTGTTTTGACCCAAGAACTTAAGCCACTGGACCATCGTCGGCGCCGCGAATTTGCTGCTTGGAGTTTAAAACGACTTGAAAGGGATCGCAATTTTGCGGAAAAAATTATCTTTTCAGATGAAGCTCATTTTTGGTTAAGTGGCTAGGTAAATAAGCATAATTGCCGTTTTTGGTGTGAAAACAATCCACAACAGATTCACGAGAAGCCTTTGCATCCCCTGAAGGTAACTGTATGGTGTGGTTTATGGCATGGTGGTATCGTTGGACCATTTTTTTGTCCAAAATGAGGTTGGAGATTCAGTTACAGTGAATGGTGAACGATACCGACAGATGTTGACAAATTTTTTATGGCCAAATTTGAATGCGCTTGATTTAGAAGATATGTGGTTCCAGCAAGACGGCGCTACATGTCACACTGCTCATGAAACTATCGCAAGAAAATTATGGAGAAAGGATAATTTCAAGGAATTCAACTGTTCCCTGGCCTCCAAGAAGCTGCGATTTGACTCCTTTAGATTACCTTTTGTGGGGTTATTTAAAATCTAAGGTTTATGCAAACAGGCCACAAACACTTGATGCTTTGAGATTGAACATTGAACGCTGCATTCGTGAGATTACGCCCGATTTATTGCACAAAGTCGTCGAAAATTGGATTCGTCGAATTCACTCGTGTACACGAAGCCGAGGTGGACATTTAAACGACGTGCTATTCAAAACATAAACGTTATCGATTGTACTTTAAGATAATATAAAAAGTGTGGTTATATCTGAAATAATTTCTATTTTATTTCATTTTAAAATCATATCGTTCTTATTGGAAAACCCTTTATTATGGTTTAAATATTTTATTAACTAATCATTTTTATTTTGATGAATAATTAATTAAAATCGTAAAAAAAGTGTAACTCTTATAATGATTTCTGCATTTTTCGTCCCACTGTGTTGTCTCTTTTTTCTTAAATTTGATATTTTTTGATAATAATATTTCGTATTTTAATGAAGTTCTTTTAATGACTTTTTATTGAGGAGGAAGCTAATCTTTAAATATATTTTTCTAAATTATTCTTGCACTTCTTCAATAGTATTTTATCAAAAATAGACGAGGTAATTTTAGCTTCAAATTAGATATAACAATTTCTCTGTTATCAAACGGTGAATGTCCATAATGACCGCTGAGATGTCTCTGCCCTTTGTACACAAAATTGTATTGCTCACCTGTGTATTGATTATGCTAATCTGATATCGTTTTATCAAAGATAAACTTAACATTGCTCTCTGCTATCGATTACTGATATTATTGATAACTATATTTATTGGTTATCTTATCACCATTCAAACAAAGCTGCATATAATTTTTCATAAACAGTGGTGTTTTGGTGTATATTTATAGTTACATGGTGGTTGGTGGTTGTGTGTAGTTCTGTTGTAAGAATATTTTTCTTTGGTTTGGTTGATAATAATAATTAATTTACGTTGTGCTTATTGGGGTTACCAGAAACTAGAACTGAAATGTATGTGATAATCCAATTCACATTTTTAGTGTCTAATATAATAATTCTAACTTATTAATTGACTTATAAGGAAAATAAAAGAATCGTTTTTTAACTATATCCTAAACGAAGCCAAATTTGAGAAATTTAATTGGTGTGCTTTCTTAACTGGAACACTCTGTATGTTGTTTAGTACATTTCCACAAACGTTCTCTCCTTGTTAAGACAAAAAAGTTTAAATGGTAAAATAAATGCGTTTAGGAAAGATCCCAGTGCAATTTGTGCTAAGAATTAGAGTTACCTAAGTCATTACACGGCTCATTTTTATCATCAACCCATTTAGTATTGTTCCATGGCAAAATGTATAGTCATTCTTGTTCAAACATAAGTGATTATGGTGACTAATTCTTACATCACCATTGCCTATTGTTATACCAATAAATGAACACCAGCTTTTTTTTGAAAACTTGTTTTCAGTTATTTTTGTTTCGCGTTTTTTACAATCAACGTTTTTTGTTACCTTAATATAAACAGCATTTATATTATTTACTTATTTCAAATTCTCTGTTGCGTGCTTAGCAGCAGAATATACCTTTTCTCCCTGATTACTAAGGTACTGCCAAAATTTGAATGTTTCTAGACAAGCAGTGACTTGTCATCTGTCACATCAATTTTAGATTTATTTATACATAGATTTATTTTAGTTTTATATAAGATGTCAAAAATGTAAATAAGGGTTGCATTCAGCGTGTATTTTAGTAATTCTCATTTTCCAGATACAAGAGCAAGATGCCTTCCTTACTAGAAGCGTTGGAGCAGAAGTACTGTGAAAGCAGCACGGAATCCGAAGGATCAGAGGAAGATGAAGGCATTCAAGTGGCGATATTTGTTCCCCGAAAACCACCACGGATGATAGTGCCATCACTGTTGGTTTTGAACGATTGTGACATTGCTTCAGCTGGGGATAAGCAAGCATTAGTTGACAAATGTGCTGCAGTAGAGGAACTCGATCTTGCAAAGAACAAGCTTGAACATTGGCCAGAGGTATGACGACTCATTATTCCTCTAATTTACAACATTTTACGGGTATTTTTTTAGGTTTTTTTGATTTTAAAGCAAATGCCTAGGTTGAAATTCGTAAACTTAAGCTTCAATCAATTATCTTCGCCACTGAAAGAAGTTGAACTGACTGAAGATCTGAAGTGGCAGAACTTACGTAATCTTGTGATGAATTCGACCCAAGTGCCTTGGGAGAATGTGCAGCAAATATTGGATCACTTACCAAGCCTTGAAGAATTGCATCTATGTCTTAATGAATATAATCATGTCGATTTACTGCCCACAGAGTGTCAATGTGGGGTACACAATGATGATGAGACTGAGGAAAAGAGTGAAAGTCAAGAAGAACAACAAAAAGAAGTCACTTGCTCGTGCCCTAAGATGGATTATAGAACAAAGCACAAACATGCGGGAATTAAAAAGGTGTATTTTACTGGCAACCCTATCTCTAAGTGGAAAGAAATTTGCAAACTCGGCTACGCTTTTCCCAATTTAGAAGGTCTTGTGGTAGCAGACTGCCCAATAAAGTCATTAGATATAGAAAATGAAGACAGTGATACAGAGCAAACTCCTAACTACATGAGGAGTGAAAGCGAATGCGAGTCTGGCAACAAAAAGGAATCTGCTCATGATAGTTTTCGGAAGCTGAAGTTCCTCAACTTAAATTCCACAGCTATTGCCACATGGGATGACATTGAGAGGCTAGCCAGATTTCCAGTGCTGCACTGTTTACGTGTTCAGGTATGATTTTCAAGATTTAGCTGTCAATATACATTGATACTCATAAATTTGCTCCACAGGGATGTTGCTTATGGGAGAGCCATGAATACACGGAACATGAACGAAGGCAGCTGTTGATAGCAAGATTACCCAATGTTGAGATGTTGAATGGAGGAGGCAAAATTGAAGCTGATGAGCGGGAGGATGCCGAGCGTGCTTTTATAAGATATTATATGGACAAACCAGAAAGTGAGAGGCCTGAAAGGTAAAAGTTTACTTTTTATTTTAAAATTAAAGAGAGAACTTTGCTCTACAACTTTTTTAGCAACATTGTTGGTATATTCTTCCTTTTTGTTTTTCTTCATACAGTTAACTGTAAATCAAACATGTCTCTTTGGCAAGTGAGAGAAAGTTCAAGTTAGAGAAAATTAACATTAGAACTTGCAAGTTAAACTTTAATATTTTTAAATGTTGATACAAAGTAGATGTTTATTGTTTTGGCAAACAGAGTGCAATTTTTGTAACTTAATGAAACATCTCAAGTAAAAATACTAAAATTTCGAGTGGTACATTCTCAATTTGACTTGAGACTCGGAAGGTTAGGGTCGCCGATTATCTTCTTCTTTTTCTTCTTCTTGCTGCAAGTATTAGGCTTATGCTTGTTACGACCCTTTTGTTATTGATTTTTCCATAATTTTCATTTGTAATTATCTAGACTTTGCTGCCGTATATCCCACTTGGTATAGATAATGTTTTGCATAGTCACCGATCATCTCTTCTGAAAGCCACTGGCTTCCACAAAACAACACCACAGAACCCTATTCTTGACTTCTCCAGCTTAACTTCCTCTTTTGTCGCTTAAGAATTCCAATATAGTGCTTGTTCTTCGAATGGTGAGGCGTCCCTCCTGAGGGTGTGTCCAATGCACCTCCTTTTCCTCTTTTTAATTTTATAGTTTATGCACTTGTCTGCTGCCACAGCACTTCATTTGTGATGAGATTGGGCGAAAAGATTTTAAAATTGCTTCAAAGTCATCTGTTGATAAAGTTCTGGAGTCTTCCTAGGATGGACTTAGAAATTTTCCAGGTTTTACTGCCATACAAGAGAATTGATTTTATATTAATTTTGAAAATGTTGAGTATCATTGCTACTGTTACTTCTGGCGCTCTCGATATTGGGTATAGTTGGATGAAGTGTCTGCATTCGCTGTTTACAATCTTATTTTGACATCTTCCTCTGCCCGTCTGTTTCTGTTATTTCACTGCCCAACTATGTAAATTCTTCAACCTCTTGTGGATGTTATTCAGATGGAATTTCCTAGAATTTTTGGTACTAATTTTTAGTGACTTTGTATTTTGCCAGTTGATTCTTAGGCCAAAAGTTCTTTCTTCTAAGCTGTTGAGTTTTTGCTGCATTTGATTGTAAGTATGTGACAGACGACAGATGTTGTCTGTGAAGTCAAGGTCTTCAAGTTGTTCTGCGAGTCCCCAGTCAATTTCTCTTTTCCGATATTGAGTATACTAAAGGCTGCATTTGCTTTTTGTACTCTTGTTTTTACATCATTTCCTGCCTTGCCTGTTCCTGTTATTATACTGATCAAGTATGTAAGTTTTCAACCTTCTCTATGTTGTTGTTATTCAGATGGAATTTCCTAGAATTTTTGGTACTATTTCTTAGTGACTTTGTATTTTGCCAGTTGATTCTTAGGCCAAAAGTTCTTTCTTCTAAGCTGTTGAGTTTTTGCTGCATTTGATTGTAGGTGTGTGACAGATGACAGACGTTGTCTGTGAAGTCAAGGTCTTCAAGTTGTTCTGCAAGTCCCCAGTCAATTCCTCTTTTCCTATATTGAGTATAGTAAAGGCTGCATTTGCTTTTCGTACTCTTGTTTTTACATCATTTTCTGCCTTGCCTGTTCCTGTTATTATACTGCTCAAGTATGTAAGTTCTCAATCTTCTCTATGTTGTCGTTATTCTGATGGAATTTCGTAGAAGGTTGGTTTTATCCTTAGTGACTAGTTGATTCTTAGGCCAAAAGTTCTTCCTTTTTCTTCTAAATTGTTGAGTTTTTGTTGCAATTGATTGTAGGTGTGTGACAGAAGGCAGACGTCTGTGAAGTCAAAGTCTTCAAGTTTTTTGTGAGTTTCCAGTAAATTCCTCTTCCTATATTGAGTATAGTTGGATAAAGGCTGCATTTGCTTTTCGTACTCTTGTTTTTTGATCCTCTTCTGCTTTGCCTGTTCCTGTTATTATACTGCTCAAGTATGTAAGTTCTCAACCTTCTCTATGTTGTTGTTATTCAGATGGAATTTCCTAGAATTTTTGGTACTAATTCTTAGTGACTTTGTATTTTGCCAGTTGATTCTTAGGCCAAAAGTTCTTTCTTCTAAGCTGTTAAGTTTTTGCTGCATTTGATTGTAAGTGTGTGACAGACGACAGATGTTGTCTGTGAAGTCAAGGTCTTCAAGTTGTTCTGCGAGTCCCCAGTCAATTCCTCTTTTCCGATATTGAGTATACTAAAGGCTGCATTTGCTTTTTGTACTCTTGTTTTTACATCATTTCCTGCCTTGCCTGTTCCTGTTATTATACTGATCAAGTATGTAAGTTCTCAACCTTCTCTATGTTGTTGTTATTCAGATGGAATTTCCTAGAATTTTTGGTACTAATTCTTAGTGACTTTGTATTTTGCCAGTTGATTCTTAGGCCAAAAGTTCTTTCTTCTAAGCTGTTGAGTTTTTGCTGCATTTGATTGTAAGTGAGTGACAGACGACAGATGTTGTCTGTAAAGTCAAGGTCTTCAAGTTGTTCTGCAAGTCCCCAGTCAATTCCTCTTTTCCTATATTGAGTGTAGTAAAGGCTGCATTTGCTTTTCGTACTCTTGTTTTTACATCATTGTCTGCCTTGCCTGTTCCTGTCATTATACTGCTCAAGTATGTAAGTTCTCAACCTTCTCTATGTTGTCGTTATTCAGATGGAATTCCGTAGAAGGTTGGTTTTATCCTTAGTGACTTCCTTTTTTGGCAGTTGATTCTTAGGCCAAAAGTTCTTCCTTTTTCTTCTAAATTGTTGAGTTTTTGTTGCATTTGATTGTAAGTGTGTGACAGACGACAGATGTTGTCTGTGAAGTCAAGGTCTTCAAGTTGTTCTGCGAGTCCCCAGTCAATTCCTCTTTTCCGATATTGAGTATACTAAAGGCTGCATTTGCTTTTTGTACTCTAGTTTTTACATCATTTCCTGCCTTGCCTGTTCCTGTTATTATACTGATCAAGTATGTAAGTTCTCAACCTTCTCTATGTTGTTGTTATTCAGATGGAATTTCCTAGAATTTTTGGTACTAATTCTTAGTGACTTTGTATTTTGCCAGTTGATTCTTAGGCCAAAAGTTCTTTCTTCTAAGCTGTTGAGTTTTTGCTGCATTTGATTGTAAGTGTGTGACAGACGACAGATGTTGTCTGTGAAGTCAAGGTCTTCAAGTTGTTCTGCGAGTCCCCAGTCAATTCCTCTTTTTCGATATTGAGTATACTAAAGGCTGCATTTGCTTTTTGTACTCTTGTTTTTACATCATTTCCTGCCTTGCCTGTTCCTGTTATTATACTGATCAAGTATGTAAGTTCTCAACCTTCTCTATGTTGTTGTTATTCAGATGGAATTTCCTAGAATTTTTGGTACTAATTCTTAGTGACTTTGTATTTTGCCAGTTTATTCTTAGGCCAAAAGTTCTTTCTTCTAAGCTGTTGAGTTTTTGCTGCATTTGATTGTAAGTGTGTGACAGACGACAGATGTTGTCTGTAAAGTCAAGGTCTTCAAGTTGTTCTGCAAGTCCCCAGTGAATTCCTCTTTTCCTATATTGAGTGTAGTAAAGGCTGCATTTGCTTTTCGTACTCTTGTTTTTACATCATTGTCTGCCTTGCCTGTTCCTGTCATTATACTGCTTAAGTATGTAAGTTCTCAACCTTCTCTATGTTGTTGTTATTCAGATTGAATTTCCTAGAATTTTTGGTACTAATTCTTAGTGACTTTGTATTTTGTCAGTTGATTCTTAGGCCAAAAGTTCTTTCTTCTAAGCTGTTAAGTTTTTGCTGCATTTGATTGTAAGTGCGTGACAGACGACAGATGTTGTCTGTGAAGTCAAGGTCTTCAAGTTGTTCTGCGAGTCCCCAGTCAATTCCTCTTTTCCGATATTGAGTATACTAAAGGCTGCATTTGCTTTTTGTACTCTTGTTTTTACATCATTTCCTGCCTTGCCTGTTCCTGTTATTATACTGATCAAGTATGTAAGTTCTCAACCTTCTCTATGTTGTTGTTATTCAGATGGAATTTCCTAGAATTTTTGGTACTAATTCTTAGTGACTTTGTATTTTGCCAGTTGATTCTTAGGCCAAAAGTTCTTTCTTCTAAGCTGTTGAGTTTTTGCTGCATTTGATTGTAAGTGTGTGACAGACGACAGATGTTGTCTGTGAAGTCAAGGTCTTCAAGTTGTTCTGCGAGTCCCCAGTCAATTCCTTCGATATTGAGTATACTAAAGGCTGCATTTGCTTTTTGTACTCTTGTTTTTACATCATTTCCTGCCTTGCCTGTTCCTGTTATTATACTGATCAAGTATGTAAGTTCTCAACCTTCTCTATGTTGTTGTTATTCAGATGGAATTTCCTAGAATGTTTGGTACTAATTCTTAGTGACTTTGTATTTTGCCAGTTGATTCTTAGGCCAAAAGTTCTTTCTTCTAAGCTGTTGAGTTTTTGCTGCATTTGATTGTAAGTGTGTGACAGACGACAGATGTTGTCTGTAAAGTCAAGGTCTTCAAGTTGTTCTGCAAGTCCCCAGTCAATTCCTCTTTTCCTATATTGAGTGTAGTAAAGGCTGCATTTGCTTTTCGTACTCTTGTTTTTACATCATTGTCTGCCTTGCCTGTTCCTGTCATTATACTGCTCAAGTATGTAAGTTCTCAACCTTCTCTATGTTGTTGTTATTCAGATTGAATTTCCTAGAATTTTTGGTACTAATTCTTAGTGACTTTGTATTTTGTCAGTTGATTCTTAGGCCAAAAGTTCTTTCTTCTAAGCTGTTAAGTTTTTGCTGCATTTGATTGTAAGTGCGTGACAGACGACAGATGTTGTCTGTGAAGTCAAGGTCTTCAAGTTGTTCTGCGAGTCCCCAGTCAATTCCTCTTTTCCGATATTGAGTATACTAAAGGCTGCATTTGCTTTTTGTACTCTTGTTTTTACATCATTTCCTGCCTTGCCTGTTCCTGTTATTATACTGATCAAGTATGTAAGTTCTCAACCTTCTCTATGTTGTTGTTATTCAGATGGAATTTCCTAGAATTTTTGGTACTAATTCTTAGTGACTTTGTATTTTGCCAGTTGATTCTTAGGCCAAAAGTTCTTTCTTCTAAGCTGTTGAGTTTTTGCTGCATTTGATTGTAAGTGTGTGACAGACGACAGATGTTGTCTGTGAAGTCAAGGTCTTCAAGTTGTTCTGCGAGTCCCCAGTCAATTCCTCTTTTTCGATATTGAGTATACTAAAGGCTGCATTTGCTTTTTGTACTCTTGTTTTTACATCATTTCCTGCCTTGCCTGTTCCTGTTATTATACTGATCAAGTATGTAAGTTCTCAACCTTCTCTATGTTGTTGTTATTCAGATGGAATTTCCTAGAATGTTTGGTACTAATTCTTAGTGACTTTGTATTTTGCCAGTTGATTCTTAGGCCAAAAGTTCTTTCTTCTAAGCTGTTGAGTTTTTGCTGCATTTGATTGTAAGTGTGTGACAGACGACAGATGTTGTCTGTAAAGTCAAGGTCTTCAAGTTGTTCTGCAAGTCCCCAGTCAATTCCTCTTTTCCTATATTGAGTGTAGTAAAGGCTGCATTTGCTTTTCGTACTCTTGTTTTTACATCATTGTCTGCCTTGCCTGTTCCTGTCATTATACTGCTCAAGTATGTAAGTTCTCACCTTCTCTATGTTGTTGTTATTCAGATTGAATTTCCTAGAATTTTTGGTACTAATTCTTAGTGACTTTGTATTTTGTCAGTTGATTCTTAGGCCAAAAGTTCTTTCTTCTAAGCTGTTGAGTTTTTGCTGCATTTGATTGTAAGTGTGTGACAGACGACAGATGTTGTCTGTGAAGTCAAGGTCTTCAAGTTGTTCTGCGAGTCCCCAGTCAATTCCTCTTTTCCGATATTGAGTATACTAAAGGCTGCATTTGCTTTTTGTACTCTTGTTTTTACATCATTTCCTGCCTTGCCTGTTCCTGTTATTATACTGATCAAGTATGTAAGTTCTCAACCTTCTCTATGTTGTTGTTATTCAGATGGAATTTCCTAGAATTTTTGGTACTAATTCTTAGTGACTTTGTATTTTGCCAGTTGATTCTTAGGCCAAAAGTTCTTTCTTCTAAGCTGTTGAGTTTTTGCTGCATTTGATTGTAAGTGTGTGACAGACGACAGATGTTGTCTGTAAAGTCAAGGTCTTCAAGTTGTTCTGCAAGTCCCCAGTTAATTCCTCTTTTCCTATATTGAGTGTAGTAAAGGCTGCATTTGCTTTTCGTACTCTTGTTTTTACATCATTGTCTGCCTTGCCTGTTCCTGTCATTATACTGCTCAAGTATGTAAGTTCTCAACCTTCTCTATGTTGTTGTTATTCAGATTGAATTTCCTAGAATTTTTGGTACTAATTCTTAGTGACTTTGTATTTTGTCAGTTGATTCTTAGGCCAAAAGTTCTTTCTTCTAAGCTGTTAAGTTTTTGCTGCATTTGATTGTAAGTGCGTGACAGACGACAGATGTTGTCTGTGAAGTCAAGGTCTTCAAGTTGTTCTGCGAGTCCCCAGTCAATTCCTCTTTTCCGATATTGAGTATACTAAAGGCTGCATTTGCTTTTTGTACTCTTGTTTTTACATCATTTCCTGCCTTGCCTGTTCCTGTTATTATACTGATCAAGTATGTAAGTTCTCAACCTTCTCTATGTTGTTGTTATTCAGATGGAATTTCCTAGAATTTTTGGTACTAATTCTTAGTGACTTTGTATTTTGCCAGTTGATTCTTAGGCCAAAAGTTCTTTCTTCTAAGCTGTTGAGTTTTTGCTGCATTTGATTGTAAGTGTGTGACAGACGACAGATGTTGTCTGTGAAGTCAAGGTCTTCAAGTTGTTCTGCGAGTCCCCAGTCAATTCCTCTTTTTCGATATTGAGTATACTAAAGGCTGCATTTGCTTTTTGTACTCTTGTTTTTACATCATTTCCTGCCTTGCCTGTTCCTGTTATTATACTGATCAAGTATGTAAGTTCTCAACCTTCTCTATGTTGTTGTTATTCAGATGGAATTTCCTAGAATTTTTGGTACTAATTCTTAGTGACTTTGTATTTTGCCAGTTGATTCTTAGGCCAAAAGTTCTTTCTTCTAAGCTGTTGAGTTTTTGCTGCATTTGATTGTAAGTGTGTGGCAGACGACAGATGTTGTCTGTAAAGTCAAGGTCTTCAAGTTGTTCTGCAAGTCCCCAGTCAATTCCTCTTTTCCTATATTGAGTGTAGTAAAGGCTGCATTTGCTTTTCGTACTCTTGTTTTTACATCATTGTCTGCCTTGCCTGTTCCTGTCATTATACTGCTCAAGTATGTAAGTTCTCAACCTTCTCTATGTTGTTGTTATTCAGATTGAATTTCCTAGAATTTTTGGTACTAATTCTTAGTGACTTTGTATTTTGTCAGTTGATTCTTAGGCCAAAAGTTCTTTCTTCTAAGCTGTTAAGTTTTTGCTGCATTTGATTGTAAGTGCGTGACAGACGACAGATGTTGTCTGTGAAGTCAAGGTCTTCAAGTTGTTCTGCGAGTCCCCAGTCAATTCCTCTTTTCCGATATTGAGTATACTAAAGGCTGCATTTGCTTTTTGTACTCTTGTTTTTACATCATTTCCTGCCTTGCCTGTTCCTGTTATTATACTGATCAAGTATGTAAGTTCTCAACCTTCTCTATGTTGTTGTTATTCAGATGGAATTTCCTAGAATTTTTGGTACTAATTCTTAGTGACTTTGTATTTTGCCAGTTGATTCTTAGGCCAAAAGTTCTTTCTTCTAAGCTGTTGAGTTTTTGCTGCATTTGATTGTAAGTGTGTGACAGACGACAGATGTTGTCTGTAAAGTCAAGGTCTTCAAGTTGTTCTGCAAGTCCCCAGTCAATTTCTCTTTTCCTATATTGAGTGTAGTAAAGGCTGCATTTGCTTTTCGTACTCTTGTTTTTACATCATTGTCTGCCTTGCCTGTTCCTGTCATTATACTGCTCAAGTATGTAAGTTCTCAACCTTCTCTATGTTGTCGTTATTCAGATGGAATTCTGTAGAAGGTTGGTTTTATCCTTAGTGACTTCCTTTTTTGGCAGTTGATTCTTAGGCCAAAAGTTCTTCCTTTTTCTTCTAAATTGTTGAGTTTTTGCTGCATTTGATTGTAAGTGTGTGACAGACGACAGATGTTGTCTGTAAAGTCAAGGTCTTCAAGTTGTTCTGCAAGTCCCCAGTCAATTCCTCTTTTCCTATATTGAGTGTAGTAAAGGCTGCATTTGCTTTTCGTACTCTTGTTTTTACATCATTGTCTGCCTTGCCTGTTCCTGTCATTATACTGCTCAAGTATGTAAGTTCTCAACCTTCTCTATGTTGTCGTTATTCAGATGGAATTCCGTAGAAGGTTGGTTTTATCCTTAGTGACTTCCTTTTTTGGCAGTTGATTCTTAGGCCAAAAGTTCTTCCGTTTTCTTCTAAATTGTTGAGTTTTTGTTGCAATTGATTGTAGGTGTGTGACAGAAGGCAGACGTCTGTGAAGTCAAAGTCTTCAAGTTTTTTTGTGAGTTTCCAGTAAATTCCTCTTCCTATATTGAGTATAGTTGGATAAAGGCTGCATTTGCTTTTCGTACTCTTGTTTTTTGATCCTCTTCTTCTTTGCCTGTTTCTGTTATTACACTGCCCAAGTATGTAAATTCTTCAACCTCCTCTACGTCAATGTTATCCAGATTGAATTTCCTAGAATTAATGATGTTAATCGTTGGTGACTTGGCTTTTTGGCAGTTGATTCTTAGGCTAAAAGTTTTTCCTTCTTTTTCTAAACTGTTGAGTTCTTGCTGTATTGAATTGTTTACATTTAAGCAATTAAATGTTTTAAATTTTTGTGGGATTAGTATTAATTTTTGACGTTTAGTTTATTATGCAAAGTTGTTCTATTTGATGTCCTGTAACTACCCTTAAATTTAATGACCATACTTATGAATCACCCTGTATATATTCCTTATTTTCTCCTAGTGCCCTTCGGTTTGATCTTCGAGGTCACCTAGTTCTAATAATTTATTTATTTCTTAATTGTATCAGAGACTTTTTCTTTTATTGTTTTGTATTTCAGTTTGTTTAGTTTATATCTCTTGTTTGATGTTCAACTTTGCTTCTTGTTGCCATGTTTTTTGTAATAACCTTTGCTACCATCAAGTAACGGTCACTGTTTATATCTGCTCCTCTTTTATTCCTTAAGCAGTGAACGTCTCTGCTATTTTTGTATAGCAAAATAATCAGTTTGATTAAATATCCTCTGGTTTGCGTGCAGCCACAATGCTTTATGTATGTCCTTAAGAGGGAAAATCAAGTAATCTCATATTTTTAAACTGTCAGTGTCACTGTCTATCTGTTTCGAAAGCGATAACTAACATATGTGCATAAATAATTAGCTTTATCTACGTTGCGTTCGTACTGAGGCTATTACGATGGTCGTTTGCCTATCGTAATACACAAAAAGCGATGCTTTAATAAAAATATTAAAAACAGAGTAATTCATTTTTTTAACGTTGCAACCATAGGTACATATCGAACTGTCAATAGCTGCTTTTATTGCACCGCACAAATGTTGCCAACTGCCGCGAAATTCCGTAGATTTGAAATTCTTTTTTACAAAAGTGACAAAGTAGATAAAATACTGTACAGATGCGGCCAAAAAAACTGGGACAATTTTTTTGATCTAATTTTAAAAATGCGTCACGGCCAAGAAGCTAGGCATTTTTCAGATTTGAATAATGACTTCTGATGACATTTATTAATTAGAATTGCCAGTGTCAGCAATTGTTTTCGCATTTTGAGAATTAGTTAAAGAAAGTGTCCCGTTTTTTTTGGCCGCGACTGTATAATACCTCGTTTATAAGGCATTTTGTCGTACTTACTCTTTTGGGGCACTCCTCTCTTCGCTCGTCATTCCCATTGGCGTAACTAGGATTTTTAGCTGGGGAGGGCCAGGCCTCCCAACCAACAATCGTCAATACCTATACCAATGAAGATATGAATTTGTATAGATTACCCTTTCACATAAAGTTATTTGCTTGTAAGCATACCCCACGCTCACGCCATGTTTATTTTAAAATGCAATATAAAAAAGTTACTGAGAAGGTAGTTAAAAATAATGTAGGTATTCTAAATTCTACGGAGGAAGAAATTCTGTTGATAAAATGATATAAAGATTGCAGTTTATAGTAAGTGAGTAAGTTATTACATGTTACATTCACGATTGTTATTAGTGATGCTTATTTTTCAATAAAATGACAGTTCATATACTAGGTGCCCGAAAAAGAAGTGGTAACTTTTCCGAATTGTCTCAACAGATGTCGCTTTATCTAAAGTACAGCGACCAAATACTTATAATTTTTAAATTGAGTGGGTATCACTTAATTTAAAAATTATAAGTATTTGGTCGCTGTACTTTAGATAAAGCGACATCTGTTGAGACAATTCGGAAGAGTTACCACTCCTTTTTGGGGCACCTTGTATTGCATTTAAAAAAAAAAACTTATAAATTGTGAGGGCGTGGCGTGTCCTTAGAAACCAAGAGGTAACAATCAAATCCTCATGGAAACGGCAAGACCACATTGTACATTAAAATTAATTTACTGTATAATGGTTTTTGAAGCCAAAATAAATAATAAAACCGAAAGAAAATGTAAAAAACGTGTGTGGCTCGTTAACGTCCCGCTGGGATTAATTAGGTTAATAAAAAACAACACTTCTATTTTTCTAGGGGGAGCCACATGTGACTCTGGGGAGTTAGTATTTTGTGATTTAAATTACTAAAAATATAAATAGTGTAGGCATTCTTTGTATTTCATTGTCATTTTTGTAAAATACTCCCTCAACCATTAACGATTTTTTATTTTTAAATAATAAAGCTAAGAGATAGAGTAACAAGGTCAACACATCACCATGACACACACCTTACACAATGGTTGCTGTGCAACCACAAAAGACGCGCCCCAACTTTGTATCCCGAATCCGGGACAAGTTGAGCATTGTACCGTCAGATGGAAGCGCATAAAGCACCAGCCTCTACAGCGCAAGGTAACAATAGGTTATCGATAATACATACAATAATAAAGCTTATTAGTATTATGCATACAATAGTGTGCAGGGGTACTTGAGAAACAGCTAACATGCTAAGGGATGCGTCAAAAAAGATGGTTGAGAACCGTTGCTCTAAATTTAACAAAAAAGACTCAACGTTACCTAAAAATTGTGATTTTTGTGAATTACTTTAGGAGTGAGAAATTGCAATTTAAACACTTGAATACAAACACAATAAACAACGAGGTTTGAAAAGAAAAATTTAACCATTATTGACTCAAGAGATAAAAATCACGAAAGAACGAAAAATACCCCTAGTATCAAATGAAATTAGATTACAAACAAAACAAATACTCAAAAATTCTGTACCTAATTACCTATATGCCTACTAAAAAAAAAAAAAAAAAAAAAAATATATGCAATTTCTCCTGGTTGCTAAATACAATTGAACCTAGAAAGAATCTAAAGTAGCAATTTAGCTTTTTAACTATTAAAAGGGTTGAATTCGAAATATAATCCTATTATTTAAGAAAAAGGCAAATAGCAAGAGACATGATATGCACGCGAAGTTTGCAGGTATTATATGAAATGTATTTTATTATTATTGATATAATTGATGGCTTAGTTATATTTAGACATTATTACAGAATTAGTGCAACCTGGAATAGTATATTGTATGTTAAGAGCTGAAAGTGCATTCTTGCCGCTTGCGCATGAATATTGCTGGTTGAGACGAAGTCGAAACCAGCAATCATGCAAAAGCGGCAAGCGCACTTTTAGCTCGAAATATACATACTATTTTTTCGACGACTGAGCATATTATTAAAGGAAAATATCAAATTTCGTTTTATCGCAAAAATTAATTGACAATCAAGTTAACATTACTCGCGCAGTCTATATGACATGTGACGCCATTATTTCCACAAATGACGGGCGTTGTCAAGGAAACATTCGGACGTGGCTACCTATTTTGTTCACGCGGAAACCCAAAACGCTCGGCGAGCGGCAAAAAGATGAAAACGCACGCTCAGCGGCAAATGTCAACTTTCTGTTGTCAAATGACAGTGAGAAAAATCGACTTTCGATGTCAGTCGTCGAAAAAAATTATTACAAAACCCGGAGTCCAGAGACGCGGTGTAGAAACCCTGAGGGGTGGTCACCCTAGTTCTACTGTATAAGGACATTGAAGTCATACCATATTACATTTATTGTTGTTCAGAATTTTCTTATATTATTATTTTGTACAGTTTATTTTCTTTCTATAATACCTGTCAGTGACAAAGCTTTAGTGTTTCTATTGGTATTGGTTGGGGTCCCTACACAATTTATGTTTTATTAATCAGACTGTGAGGTTAGGTAACGTAAGTAGCTGTCAGTCAGAATGACAAATCACTATTATGAAAATAAATAGGTAGGTCGGCAGTGTTGCCAGATTGTGAAAATGGGTTTACCAGAATATAAGTATAAAATTACCAGAATTTATAAAAAATTACCAGAAATTTAAAAATGTGTATCTACAGACACCCAAAGCATACAAAAACTTTATATTATGTGTAAATAGTGTTATTTCAAATAATAATTTGTTCGCATATAGAATCATCATCAATATTTACGTCTACGGCATCATCTTTTTCAATATTTTTGTACAGTGTTTTTTAATTTTGGATAAGTGATATATTTTTTCATTTGGTAAATTGTTCGCAATTTTCTGCCTCTTTAACACATTGTGAAGTTAGTAAAAGATTATTAACGGTCTCTGTTTTTATTTTTGTTGCGTGTTTTGATTTTTATTAGGTTAACCTTTGAAAAAATGCATATTGCTGTAATTGTGTTACAAGTAATTTACCTTTCACAATAATTTTTACATCGATCGGCTCTTCGGTGGTTCTAGCTTGTAGCCTAGTTAATTCACTCCGTCCTACATCCTACTCCTATCGGTGATTCCCCTGCTTGCTGCATCTACTAAAAAGTGCATCGTGCGGAGATATAAACAAAACAGAAATTCTTTTCTCTTTACAGCCAAAGATGTCGCTAAATATATTTGTCAATAAATCAAAATAAAACATCTTTTGAATTTCCTGTAAAATTACCGTTGATTACTTGATTACCAGAAGCTCATTACTCATTACCAGTTACCATAGTGCATCCTAAATTACCGTAGATTCTGGTAATTACCAGGCATCTAGCAACACTGTAAGGTCGGTAACAATAAACAAATTGAAATTATTTTAACAGAATACAAAATGGTAAATGTCATGAAAAGAAGAACATTAGGAATAAAGGCAAAAAACTGAAGGTGACTAAGGTAACCTAAAATAATTAATTTTTAAATTGTCAGCGCGACGGGTAGACAGGGTTCAAAGCATCATCCAACAAAATTCACTGCAGTGTTGCCAACTCTTGATTTTTCTCCGTAATAGAAATTTTAATAAATAGTAATAGACTAATAATAATTTAAATTCTACTCAAATCCGTCAAAATCATCAGTTTTTTATGTTAGCGTTAACTTTTGAACTCTGTCTTTAACCTCTGTAGACTAACTATGAAAAGTTATATAGGCCATTTTTTAATATGGAAATGCAAATAGCAAAATTCTAAGGTAACAATTGGCAACAAGCATTATCACTAGACTGAGTTGTGTTGGTACATTATTTTTGCAGTGAGGTTAGGTTTCATGTTGAGTGGTTGACATTCAATTATTTTAAATTTTAGTTGTGCCTATTATAAACTTGAAATCTGATTTTATAAATTAGGACTGAGGACAAATTCAGTTTATAACAAACAGTACTACAATTTAAAATAATTAAGATGGTAACCAATCAACATGAAACCTAACCTCACTGAAAAATAATAACCAGAAACGTATGTACCAACACAATTCTATCAAGTGGCAATGCTTTCCGTGCATAGTGAATTTTATATGAAAAAAATGACCATATAATAGCGAATGATTATTTCCTTCATATCCATAATAATGCGTAATCACTATGGTTTCTGTCAGTTTAACAATGACAAAAATTCAAACGTCAAAATTTAACCGCGGTTAAATATGTGTCAAAATTGAATCGCTTGTGCATAATTTTAACATGATTATTAAAGGTGCTTCACCAACTGAATTTTATCTATTTATTCAGGAAATAATCACTCCGAACATCCCGCGTGCATGTAAACTAGCCTGAATAAATTTTGACGATTTTCTGTCAGAATGTTTTGCTTTGAAGAAATATATCTCGTAAATTTTCCGCCCCAAAATCCCTCGTGCTGCGCACTCGGGATTCTTGTTGAGCGGCAAATTTACTTAACATATTTCTTAGCAAAACATTCTGACAGAAAACGTCAAAATTTAATCGGCTATTTTAATGCACTTGGAATATTACTGTTGATTATTTACTTTACACAAGAGTTGACACATTTTTCAAAAGTTTACTGGCCTGCGATTGCCCCATGCCGAGCAAAGTTCAAAAAATTTTACAAGTACAAGATAATAGTGTTAAATTGGCCCTTTATTATAAAAAACAACATAAATTCATATAATCTGTTAATGTTTAACTAAAAACTATTACCTACAGATTTTGTTCCAACATTTAAAAAAAAAAGAAATTTAATAGAAACGTAATAGAATAGTAATAGAAATTGCAAAACGTAATAAATTTTGCTTTAAAAGTAATAGCGTAATAGGCGAGAGTAAAAAGTAATAAATCTGTTACTATAGTAATAGGGTTGGCAACACTGATTCACTGTCAATTTTGCCAACCTTACAACAGTTTGACAGGTATTATATGCTCTTTGATTATAGCAAAAAAATTAACTTTATGTGATTGAGATTACGATCTAATATTTATGATGGCAACCAGCACTGCTAACAAAAGATCACTTTTTCAGATACTTCGAACTGGTGTCGATACATGGAAAATTGGACCCACTGGTAAATGTCGATTTAAGGCCAGAAAAAAGGGTAAAAGTTACGTTTACTTGCGGTAATAACAGTGAAGTTCGATCCTTAGATGTCTACCGGACCGTCAGTGACCTCAAGACCAAGTTAGAAGCGTTTGCAGGGTTCTCTGCCTCCAAAATGCGTCTGTTTTACGTTGACCAGGAACTGCGAGATCGTCAGGTAGTACCACTGAGGTGGCCGAATTCCACATAGTAACGCTCTATTTCCAGGGCCCTGAGGAGATGCGGTATCCACACAAACAACTGTACAGTTACAACATACGGTCTGGCGACGAAATAATTATAGACTATAAAGTTAAAAACAGGCGTGAGAAGGTATAAACATTAATGACTTTTTATAAGAGTCTGTGCTGTAAGTGCAGCATATATTTAATTTATAAAATTAATAAACTAACTGCCAACTTTGTATTTTGTCTTAGTGATGTATCGTAGTATTAAATATTTAACAAAACTTGGTGATGCAAATAATTTTAGCGCAGTAGCTTTTACGAACTGTACTAATTTGTGATTTGTAGCCACAATGGCACGTTTTTGGTTTTATTTATGTATGTGATGAATTGTGAAATATCTATTTCATTAGGGATGAAATGAAGAAAGCCGGTAACATCATTACGATGTAATTGTTGTTCACTTTTGTGATGTAACACTTAATCAGTAGATAATTAATTGGTGAATGAAGATTAAACGGCCATAATTGTTAAGTCGGCAATGTAATTTTATCTAATTTGAATGTAAAAGTCAGATATACTGCTTAGCAGTATTAAATAAGTGATGTTTCTTAAAGAAAACACTCGTGTGAATCAATAAATATATTTTAAAGAATCGCACAATAAATAACTACAAGTAGTTGTGGAATGGTTTTTCTTTACACAATGTCAAACTCCACCGGTTGAAGCATTACCGCAAACCTGCTAATACAAACATTATCAAACCAAATTAACACCCTTAAGATAACGTTTGTATGGAAATTAAACGCACATGAAATTATTACATAAAAACAAACATTCATACATTAATATCGTTTTAACAACCAAAGCAACAGCAACATTTACTTGTCTCCAGCATTGCATTTGTTTACAAAAAATATATTAAAAAAATAACAATTACAACTTATGTTAAGATTTTGACGTTTTTAATAAATTCAGTGTTACACAAAGTGCGTATTTCACACAAATTCACAGACGACGCTCGCCACAAACTTAAACTGAAGGCTCCTACAATACTAAGCCTGATTTATGAATTTTTCTTTGCTTTAGAGCTTTGCAAAGAAGATACATTTTATTCCATAGATTTGTGCTTAACACTTTAGTACCGGGTGTCTTAAAATGAATTACATCTAGTATGCTTCGAATTTCCCATAATGCAATCCAAACCGTTAGTTAAAATTGGCAAGACTGTAAGTCTATGTCAAATTTGACGTTAGCAGGTTAGATTTTGCGTCAGTTTTGACACAAACTGACGCAAATCATAACCTGATAACCTCGAATTTGACATAGACTTACAGTATTGCCAATTTCAAGTAAAATTTTAGATTGCATTATGGGAAATTCAAAGCATACTAGATGTAATTAATTTTAAGACACCCGGTATTATACCAAACACATCGAAATTGCTGATTCAAAGAATTGCACCAATCTTAACCACTAAGATTGATAATTTTAATTTATCTTACTTATTTTGAACAGCTGAGCTTTAAATATACTTTTGCTACTTTTGTATGACTTTTATTGACATTACTATTTGTTACAAATGAGAATAATTTTATTTTGTTTTGATCAGAGCTGACGTATTCTTAGTTTTTATATTCAATTGGACCATAACAACTTGTGCTTATACGCAATATTTTCGAGCAACTACAAAAGTAACTGTCGAAAACCATTTGGGTTTTTAATCCTACTTTTAACACATATCGATTAATGATA
This sequence comes from Agriotes lineatus, assembly GCA_940337035.1. Lineage (NCBI taxonomy): Eukaryota > Metazoa > Arthropoda > Insecta > Coleoptera > Elateridae > Agriotes > Agriotes lineatus. The sequence continues at coordinate 88,661 of CALNHX010002415.1, read as the reverse complement.
ATGAATCAATAAACTTTAAAACTATCCAATAATACACGAAATGTTCTAAATGTGTTTGATATACAGGGCTACATTGGATTTAAATTGAAATTCTATCGATTCCCATTTATCAAAACCTGTAGGATTAGAAACCCGTGGAACTGCATTAAAATGATTTCATAATACGCTGCTAACGATAGGACTAAGGCCAAGCAGGTAAGAAATGATTATCAAAATTTGTTACTCTTAATTGGTTTTCGAAGATATACAAAACCTGTAGTGCTGTGTGAACAGTTCGAATTTTCGAACTGATCGAAGTTTCTACTTTTTCATGATTCGGTAGCCCACACAAAATTTGGTTCGATTCAAGACAGTTCCAGGAAAAATGCTGGAAGTTTGGTTCGAAAAATCATAGCTTCGCACAGCCCTACAGATTTGTATGTACAGTGATTTATTTAGAATTGAATTGCAGCAGGCCCTGGATAGCCTGAATCAGTTGGCAGTGCTGAAGTGTATTGTCAGTCTATCAAATTCGAGATTTGCACCTTAAGTTTTGCATTAAACTGTGTCAAATAACAGACAAAACCTAACCTAACCTCAAATTTGACATAAACTGACAATGCACTTCAGTACTGCCAACTGATTCAGGTTATCCAGGGCCTGCTGCAATTCACTTTTTAAAAATCACTGTATTTGCAACTCTAATTTTGCAGCAGTAGATTTGAGTACTTAATGAACCTAAATTTTAATGAGAGGTAATTCAAATCAACATAATGGCTATTTTATACAGTTTACATACCTATTTGCATAATTTAATTTTTCAAGGTCAACTTTTCACTGCTGTACGAAATTTTGCAAAATACTGTGAATGTATTTTACCATACTAGACTGTTGTACACATTGCAACTCGCCAGCATGCACTATATACATTCACAATTTAACATATCTGTTATATATTCAAACACTTTCATCTTAATTACTTAGTGGCTATAATTTTGGAGAGAATAATACTTTCGTGAGGGTTACACTCAAACTTTCAGTGTGTAACAGAACACTCGATGACTAGCTACCGGAACATTATTAAAATTTGGTACAGAACTTGTAAGTGAACAGTTTTAATATAACGTTTTTACACTTAATGACAAAGTAAAAAAGACGAAAATTATTCTAAACCAAGTCTCTCTAACAATTGCACTAAATAAATTATAATTCTGTATGACTGTCACTGTTATCATCTATAGGTTTGGTAGGTTTCACCTCATCTGCTTGCGATTCTTCATCCGCCGCTGCACTATCGGGAGTTTCCACGGTCTCCTCAACCGTTGCCTCTTCCTTTGCTTCTGTTTTCTCTTCCTCTTTCCCTTCTGAATTCGCTTCAGTTTCACTGGTTTTGTTCTTGTCTTCTTTTGGCTTGTCAGTCTTCTTAGGCTTCCAAATCTTAAGCTTGTTCACTAGATATTTGACTTCTCGGTCTAGCAGCGCCATTTTTTCAGAAATCAATTTAACTGTAAGCTTCACCGGCTCGGATTTTTTAAGTTTCTTTTGTTGCGCTATCATTGTGGCCATCCAATCTTGAGTTTCGTTGATCACTTTTTGAAGAGTCTCGATTTCGACGTCTGTAAAGATGTCCTTTTCTGGATTTACACTCTTAGTTAAGTTTTTCGCCGATTCCAGGAAATGGCTGGAACCATTCAGCATTGATTTTAAAGCTTTCAATGCTTCCGGACGCTCTTTATGTTCAAAAACTCGCGCATATAAATCCTTAGTTAAAGCTTTAAGTTCGTTCAACTTCGATTCATATGTGTCTGCATCTGCATCAGAGCCATCTTCATATAACCAATCTGATATTTCACTACAAGCCGTGCGAATTTTTTGCACTTCCTCCTCGGTACCGGCGGTACTATATTCATCCTCATCGAGTTTAGTCTGGGCATCTATAACGTAGCTTTCTAAATTATTTAAAGCGGTAGCTCTGCGATTTATTTCACGATCAACTAATGCTAATTTTTCCAACTTCTTAGCAGATTCCTCCAATTGCTTCTTGTTGAGTCGATCGATGTAAAGAATTTTTTCAAAAGCCCTTATGGGCTCTTTTAACGTGACTATTTTAGGTTTGATCTCTTTAGGGGGTTCCTTTTCCGTGGCATTTTTAGCCTGTGCCGTTTCATTTTTCTTCGCTTCCTTATCACTCGTTTCAGTCTTTTCCGGTTCTTTTTCTTCAGGAGCTTCGGCTTCCTCAGGTTTTTCCTCTTGGCTTTCTTCTACAGGCTTTTCTGGAATTTCGCTTTCCCCAGTAAATAGCTTGCTAATAGTGCTTCCTAACTTGGAAAAGGGACTCTCGTCGTCCTCTTTTTCCGCTTCGGGGGGCACAGTTTTCTCGACAACAAATTCCACATTCACCAACTTCAAAATGCCCGATTCGTCAAGGGCAAAGTGAGCTTTAATTCCTTTGCTCTCAATGTTGTCACCCTTATTTCGATTTATAGCATCTGCAACACCTTCTAAACCGATTTCGGTCAAGTTCAAACCACCCAAGTTCAATATCTCACTCTGGGGTAAGTAGTCTAGTTCGGCATAGTTAACATTGAAGCTAAAATCATTTGTGTGTTTGTTGAAAGTGATGATTTTCTTCTGCGGATACGGGTTCATCAGTCCAAAAAGGGTTCGTTTCACCAGCTTCACGGAGCCTTCACTTTCCCGCTCGAACACTACCTGAATTGGAAAGATTACTCCGTCTTTGGTAATGAATTTTTTAACCTGGAAGCCTGTGCTAAGATCGGCAGCTTTGTAAACGGCACCCATTGTGGCAGCTTCATCAGTGTTGAGGTTTTTAGCCAATTCTTGCCCTACAATTTTCTGTAGCATTTCCTGAACCTTTGGGACTCTTGTGCCAGCTCCGAACAGAACCACTTGGTTGAGGACATCTGCAGACAGTCCAGCCACTTTTAAGGCTTGCTCGATAGGGGCAGCTACTCGCTCGAACAAATCCGTACACAGATTTTCAAGCTCTTCCCTTGTAACTTGCAATTTAAAATCCTTATCATCCAAAAGGCCCTCAATTTGTGCGTAATGGTCGGCGTTAGCCGATAAAACATTTTTAACTCTTCCAGCTTCCTTAAACAGCTTGGCCATAGCTCGAGCATTTTTAAAAACATCATTTGGCGTTTTCTTCATTTCATTAAACTTCTGAGCTAGATAATCCCTCAGTCGTAGCTGAATATCGAGCCCTCCCAGGGTGCGATCATAACCTACACCTATCACTGTTGATTGAGGATGGGTTTCAACGTAGCCACGTTCCTTTGTTTTTATAGTTTGGTAGCTGACGATTGTTGCAGTCGTCGACGAAGCCCCCATGTCGAAGAACATTAGATACTGGGTTGTTTCGTTAAAATCCTTGCTTCTGAAAATTCCATAATTCAGAGCGACCGCTGTATAGTCGTTAATTAACTGTAAAACTTTAAGATTTGCCAACTGGGCTGCTTGGAGCAAGGCCTTCCGTTCTGCCTGATTGAAAAAACCTGGAACTGTAAGCACGCACTCTTTAATCTGTTGTTGCGCATTCTGTTCGGCAAACTCTTTAGCACGGCTCAGCAGCTGTGCAATTAACTCTTCGGGGCTGTACACGGTTTCGTCGTCGTGCTTGAACAAGATCGTGCCTCGTTCGGCATCTTCAATGATGTCGTAATATGGGAACCTTTGCTGGTACAACTTAACTACGGGATGGTTTATATCCTTTGCTAACAAGTCTATTAAATAAGAGTAACTATTTTTGGGAAACCTTATTCCTATTGTTTGAGCGTCTTCGCCGAATGTTCTAGCATTGTCTCGAAAACTCACTACAGCTGGCGTTTTCCTCTTTGATTCTTTGTTTAAAACTATTTCCATTGGCACACCGGGGGATACAATGCCTATCTTCATCCATTCCGATCCCAGATCCACCGACATTACAGCTACTCCACCAACATATGCTACGGCTGCAAAGCTCGTAACAACCAACAGTATCGCCGACATGAAATTCATGGTGAACACTAAAATTAGAAACTTAATTAGTGCCAATCAAATACCTACTAAAGTATTACACAGCAAAGCAATCGAAAGTAAGGTTAGGATTATTTGACAGCACAAAGGTTTAATCTCAGTTTGAGAAGACGTTCTCGCTGCATTTAGTTGTAGTTTCTAACTTACCGGTGTTTAATGAAGTGTTTAACGTTGCAGGAATCACCTTACTAACATAGATATTCTAGTCTGACAAACACGTACACAAAGTAAGAAAACCACGTCAGGCCATGTGTTTAAACAGCTGTTGGCATTTTAACCGGCTGATTGGTGTTGTGGTTTTGTGTGGCTAAACGGGATTGGCTCTTTGCATCTTACCTATTTTACAAATTTCTAGCAATTTGTACTCGTGTGCACAGGTTAAAAAATTATGTCGGAGCTACGATAATCTATTGCATCAGAGAGGGCGCCACATATCCGATTTCCATAGTTAACTACAATAAATTAAAACAGCCGCTGGAATCGACAAAAAGTTGATTTTATAAAGCAGGCGTTGACTGACTCTATTTAGTGGTTGATAATAATTGTACTATACAAATATACAGGGTCCGAGAAGAGAGATATTTATAAAATTATTGAGAGTTACATGAAATTTGATATACCTAGAACAGTTGTATGCTCTTTGGTTGTAGGTACGAAGTTGCTGCATATAAATAAACTAGAACTCGTGGCCAGCCTGCGTCTGGCCCTGCCAGCATAAATAAACGGTTAACAATAAAAATCTGGTGTGATGCACTCACACAACTTCCTTTTACAGTGATCTTATAATTAGTCAAAAATTTCATTTTTAATTTTTAACCATTTGTTAAAAATTTTCAAAAATTACAAATTCTACAAAAACGGTACAAAATCGAGTGTTAGTTGAAGAGACAAATTTTCTCTAGAATTTTAAGGTGAATTCAAAAATGTAATAATATACCGGGTGTTTTATTTAAAATAGGAGTTAAAAAAAAATAGAAAAAAAAACAAAAGAAACCCACTTTAGAAGTATTCAACTGGAAAATCACCTATCTCACATCAATACACATTAAAAATGTAAGAAAAATGTAAAATTAAAAAAAATCGTTAGAGCCGTTTTTGAAAAAATCGATAAAAACTGAAAAATCACAAGAGTAAAGACCTACTTCCGGTTATGCGATTTTTTTCAAAAGCTTGCTGTCTCATCTACATCGTACACAAAACTTATATATGAAGTTTCAATGCCATACCTCTTTTCGTTTTTGAGATATTCTGTTCACAGACAGACACACAGACAGACAGACAGACAGACCAATGAAAAAAAATATGTTTTTTGGGATCAGGGGACTCTAAAACGTGAAGATCTGTTGAAAACTCAATTTCGAATTTTTGGGGTGAATCCAATACTTCCTTTATAGTAGTAAAAGGAAGTAAAAATGCTTGCTTAGGCTGGTGGCTAGCCGACGTCTGGCCTTGCCAGCGTTAACAATACAAATGCGGTCTCGCCATTCGTGCGCTCGCGCCACTTGCTAGTATGCAGGCCGTTCATGCTGCGTGTGCGCGCGCCTGCTTACGTCTGGACGGCCGGCGGCCTGCGGCATCGGCTCTTATACGAGCCCTAACCACTATATATTCGGCCATTTCAATAATTTTACTCCACTAACGTTAAAACAGGATTTTATGAGTGGACGGAGAACAATTAAGGCACCGCATTTGCTGATTAAGGATTAAGGATTTCGAAGATTTCTTATCATTTTTTAACGAAAAGAAAATGTTGTACCTTAATTGTTTTTTTGTTCAATCATAAAACTCTGTTTTTACGTGAACTAATAGTAATTTATTATACAAGACGATAAAGTTAAATTTTATCCACGAGTGAATCGTTTAACGTCGAGACGAAGTCGAGACGTTAATGATTCAAGAGTGGATAGAAATAACTTTATCGTCGTGTATAATACAATATTTTTTTCTATAGCAAGAACTTTAACAATTTCAAAAGAAAATAATGACAATCAATCACATTTCAAAATGTCAGTAGCTAGATTGGGTTGCTACGATAATACGAAACAAAAGTTAGAAAATTAAATTACTTTATCTATCCTTGATGTTAAAGTGCTACTTTATCTACCCTTGCTGTTAAAGTAAAACTTGACCTTTTGTTTGGAGTTGATAAAAGCACACTTTAACATGTGCTATAGAAAAAATAAAATTATTGGAATGGCCGAATATATAGTGGTTAGGGCTCGTAATATAAGATTTCTTTTTTTCTATAGCACAAGTTAAAGTGTGCTTTTATTAACTCAAAACAAAAGGTCAAGTTTTACTTTAACAGCAAGGGTCAGGCGCGTGCTGGGACTCTACAGAGGGCCTGGGCATTGAAATTTTGGGAAAGGCTCCTAAAAAATACCCCTGGCAAAATTTTAATTTTTTCAAGGTTGTAGGATGATATAAAACGGTAGAACTTTAATCGAGAAATATAGTATAAATGGTAATTGGTGTCGTAGAATTAGATAGGGTTACAAAACTTAAAACTTAATAAATAAAATGTTTTCAAAAATAATAGTTATTGAATGTGTATCAGTGTCGAATTTAGCTTGAACAAGCATCCACGTACGGCTGAGTACAAAATAAAATAAAATAAAAATAAATAAAGTCACGAAAGAAAAACTTTAACCACGACGCCCGTGTCCAATACAACTTTTTATCCATTACCTCTATATAATCTCTTTAACTTATTTTTTCTTCTGAATTGTTTTTACACTAACATGATATTAATAACATTTAAAAATTACAAGCAAGCCTTTAATTTTAGTTGTTATGTATCCATAATAATTATTTCTCCTCGACTTTTCTCTTTTTCCCTCACTAGTGACTGACTAATGGTGAACTTGTTTTATTTGAAATAACTGTAGTAATATTTTTAGTTTGAGAAGGTGTTGGATAATAGCTATTTATATAGCAAGTACATAATCTGAGGAGTCTATTTTATGGCCGAGATAGTTTTGTGAGTTTGGTCAATAATAGTTATTAATGTATTAAGGGCATAATAGATTAATTATAGTCGAGGAAATGTTTAAAGGGCGACTCAAAGCGGAGGGCTTTACATTTCTCGATGGTTATAAATAACGTGACTACGCACGTGGCACATACAACATTTTATTTTATTTTACTTTTGAAATGTATGCAATTGAAGGATTTAGTATATTGGCTACAAACTACTGCGTCATCGTTGTGCTGGAGCTGTGAATATTTGGTGTGCTATGGTTTCTATGCAGATTGTTGGTGTTGCTATACTATACTGTTAATCGTTATTATACTGCCTAGCAACTTTATAGACCCTCAGGCCATAACAGTCACATTACGCCCGCTATTAAGAGCCAGCATAGTTATATATGTACCAAGGGCATTATGAAGATGTTTATGCATTTTCGAGGGCGACAGGTTTACAAGCCTGAGGGCTCTGGCCCGAGGGTTTATGTCGCCCGAGGGTTATAAACGCCTGAGAGGACATAATGAGCGGGTGTTATCATTACGCCCTCTCTTAACGCCCTAGGGCGTCATAGACTACTTTATATAGCTCGTATCACAGATATAAACAAAAAATCAGTGGAAAATAAAACAGGATTATGGTTTTAAAATGCAATAAAGTCAAATTACTAGCTGTATAAAAAGGTTTATATTTGACTGCTAAAACTGAAAAAATCGAGTTTATACGTTTGACGTCTATTCTGTAACAGAAAGAAATTTGACATTAAAGTGGCTTGGTAGATCTTGAGAAGCAGTGCAGAGTTACCAAATGTTCTTACAGCTGCGTAAACGAGTAATTAATAATTTTAGTTTAGAAAATAAATGTGTACAAGATATTTGCTTAAGTTGGATTGTGAGAAGAAACTTGTATAGGTTAGACTCAGATGCCGAATTCGCCCAATTGCCCAAATAGAATACTCAGTACGAGAATTGCATAAAACCTAAATTCGCTCAATTGCCAAATTCTTGCTCAGTTGCAGTATTGGCCTAATTAATTTCGGTAATTAGGCCAATTTGGCATCTGAGTATCATACACATCGAATACAGTAGAACATAAATTATACTTGCATATAACCACAAATACGAATACATACGATACACAACTAATGCACTTCACATGGCGAAAACAGTGTCTACAATGATAGCTATAAGAGGCGACTACATTTGCCAAGGAAATTTCATCTTCAAAGTCAGTGTCAAGACTTTCTTCATTTTCTTGTCCTTGCTCATCTTGATCATGTTTTTAGCTTTATCTGTCTCATAAACCTTAAAAAATTCTTTTTTTTTTGGAAACTGAGGCCACAGTTTGTCAAACGTCATTAACTTTTCCTTCATTTTTTTTTGGCTTTTTAGAGGGCTGGAATAACTTCACAAATTCTATTGAAGGAGTTCATTGGCATACTTTGACAAATTTCAGGAAATCTAGGACGATTCAAGTATTCTAAATCACCATAAAATAATCAATGATCCACAAATCTGGTGTCTATACTGACTATAATTTGATTCCTCACAACATTATTAACGTGGTCAAACGAAAGTTATCTCCATTTTGATAATTTATATTTTTTAAAGAATAGTCCTAGAGCCCGGCAACTCAGGGCCTACCGGGAAATGTCCGGTAGCCCGGCGGGCCAGCACGCGCCTGGCAAGGATAGATAAAGTAGCACTTTAACATCAAGGATAGATAAAGTAGATTTTTTTCTGTAACAATTTTCAAGGTCAACTGTCTAGGGAATAAGTTTCATTCCTGCAGGGTCCCTAGTTTTAATAATGTTAGTACATAAATTTTGAGTTATTTTTTTCCACTAAAAAATATTGTCATTTTGACAGATATGTCATAATAGTGGGTAAAACGAACAAAATAGTAAAATATTGCAAATTTATTAATTATTAAACTTAAAATTATTGAAAATAAACATAATGAACGTTCCTTGTTAAAAAAAGAAATTTGTCAAGAGTTCAAATTAAGAAACTTTGACATTCAAAATTGACACATAACCATAATTTTGAAAAAGTTCTACCAACACGAGGTATAAAAATTTTCCTAGCGTTTTAATCACATATCTACCAACATTGTAAGACTTTGACAGTTATTATAGAAAAAAAACGTATGGTAGTTTAATTTTCTAACTTTTGTTTAAATTAAATATGACAGCTTCGTATTATCGTAGCAACCCAATCTAGCTACTGACATTTTGAGATGTGATTGACTGTCCTTATTTTCTTTTGAAATTGTTAAAGTTCTTGCTATAGAAAAAATGTTTGTGTTATATACGACGATAAAGTTATTTCTATCCACTCTTGAATAATTACCTAACGTCTCGACTTCATCTCAAGGTTAATCGATTCACTCGTGGATAAAATTTAACTTTATCGTCTTGTATAATAAATTACTATTATTTGAAATCGGGGTAATCTTGTATTGTACGACGCCACCGATGAACTACTGTTCCTAGAGTCAGTAATCTTGGAGGGAGGGACCGCTAACAAGTCAAATACCTTACACTGTTGCCAGACTTTTGTTTGTTTACTTCTACAGCAATTTGGGGCATAATTCGTTTTAGTTTGCATGTTGAATAGAGGTGTTCTAGCTCCAACTGTTTTGTGAATGAAGGTAACATTTTGACACTAAACCATATTCGTGATTCTTGCAGGTGTTGTAGTGAGGATCAAACTGAAATGTATTGGACGGTTGGCGAAGCAGGGATTAATACATAATTTCCTTCGGTGTGAAGCCTGTCAGGTAGATATGTCATTTGTGTAACGAGCTTCTATTTGCGATGGTTACACATCGAACAATCTCCGTCAGGAAGGATTTTTTCCTTGGTACCGACCGCGTTTACGATTAAAAGCAAACTAAAAATAATTTGGCGCCAAACGCTGTTGAAGCCAAACAATAAAGGTCTGGCAACGTTTTAAGGTACTTTTGATCCAAGGCTTGTATATAGCGACCGAGCGTTTCAGGAGATTCCCTCGGGAATCGCGCACCTGCACCACACGCACAACACCATGCGCTCCTGGATATGTGGCCGAGATGATTGCCAGTGGCCAACGGTAGCTTGGAGATGCCTCGTCGTGAACGAGTACCACGTCGCCCACCTGGGGGGCTAGAGACGTGCTGGAGGACTTCCACTTAGGCCGGCGCTGCAGGAGGTGGAGGTAGTCCCGGGACCAACGATCCTAAAACTGCTGGGACAGCCGCTGGACCAGCCCATAGCGGCTGAGGCGATTTTCCGGTATGTCCTGGAGTTGGGCTTCCGGAAACGAAGTCAGCTTCCGACCGATCAAGAAGTGGGCAGGAGTAAGGACTTCGGGGAATGAGGCGTCGGTAGGGAGAACACAGAGTGGGCGGGAATTTAGTATCGCCTCCACTTGAGTCAGCATGGTGTAATACTCAACGAAAGTTAACTTTGCATTGCAAGATATTCGCCTTAAATAATATTTCAATGATTTTACCCCCGCTTCCCAGATGCCGCCAAAGTGCGGAGAGCTTGCCGGAATAAAATTCCACTTAATGCTATGTTTCGACAATTCCTCCCTTATGCATTGCTCACTAGAGCCTGACAGGATATTTTTAAATTCCGATAGCTGATTTCTGGCACCGGTGAAACAGGTAGCATTGTCAGAAAATATGTTGGAGGGTAAACCGCGTCTGGAGATGAATCTCCTCAACGATGCGATGAAAGCCTCCGTCGTGAGGTCTTCCACGAGTTCAAGATGAATAGCGTTCGTGGCCAAACACACAAATAGGGCTACGTAAGCCTTTACTTCTTTCGCGCCTCGCCCGGATTTGTTTTTTATAAACACGGGACCCGCGTAGTCTATCCCGCAATTGCTGAAAGGAGGAGAGGGTGTGACACGAGCTTCGGGTAGTGATCCCATCAAGTGTTCATTCATCTTAGGCTTGGCCCGGAAGCATATCACGCAATTGTGTATTACTTTACGTATCAGGTCTTTGGCCCTCACGATCCAAAACTTATCCCGCAATGAGGCCAGTAACACCGAATGTCCACAATGCAAGAGCTGCAAATGCTCTTGCTTCACGTTTAGCAACGACAAAGGGTGACTAGCTGGTAACAAAAGGGGATGTTTCTGATCAAAGCTTAGATTGTAATTTTCTAGACGGCCGCCCACGCGCAGTAGGCCCTGATCGTCCAGAAATGGGTTTAGAGAAAGCAGCGCACTATTTTTCGGCAATGGCGCTTTCTGTGACAGAACTGCTATTTTGCCGGAAAAGACTTCCGCCTGGGCAATTTTGATCAGACGGCGAGTCGCGTCCTCCAATTCGTCAATGGCTGGAGGTCCTGACCAGCGCGTTTCGGTGTTTCTGTTTCTCGCGAGACGCAGGCAGTACGCGACTACGCGCTGTAATTTTGTGAAACTGGAATAGCGCCTGAAAAGTTCAAATTCTGGGACGCGATGGTGAAGAGTGGCCACTACTGGGCGCGACTCTTGGGCTGCTAGCTCACCCGAATCAATTTTAACGGGCTGGGGTTTTAAGTCCGCCTGTGACAAAAACTCTGGCCCGTGCCACCACAAGCGTGAGTTGAGTAACTCCTGGGGTAACATTCCCCTGCTAATTATATCGGACGGGTTGCAATTTGTACGCACGTGAAACCATTCTTCCCTATTGCTTAGTTCGTGAATCTCGGACACCCGGTTCGCGACGAACGTCTTCCAATTACTCGCATCCTTATTTATCCAGTGCAGAGTTATGGTGGAGTCCGACCAATAGTACACGCGGTCAAATTTAAATGCGGAGGAATCGAGTATAGTTTTAATCAAACGAGCCAACAGTAAGGCTGCGCAAAGCTCCAGACGAGGCAAGGATATTGTTTTTAATGGAGCGACCCTTGACTTAGCACAAAGCAAATTGGTGGTGACATTACCGCGCGCGTCAACGCAACGTATATACACGGCGCACCCATAGGCTACAGAACTCGCGTCCGCAAATCCGTGGAGATCTATCGAATTTAAGTCATCGCAAATTACCCGTCTCGGAATTGCCAATGACCCCAAAGCGTGTAATGAAGAATGGAGTTCGTCGTATCTGGAGCGCATCTCCATGGGCACCGTTTCGTCCCATGACAACTTCAACTGCCAAAGCCGTTGCACGAGAAGTTTCAAAGTTAGAACGCTTGGACCAAGTAGTCCGAAGGGATCGAATACTTGAGCCATACTAGAGAGTATAGCCCGCTTGGTAACTGATTTGCAACAGCTAGGGTTCACTCTGTAACTTAGCACGTCCCGCCGAGTATCCCAAAAAATGCCGAGCGTTTTCTCCGTGGCATCTTCCGTCAAATAAATGGGCTCTACGCTGCCGCGATCCACACCAATGGCGCTAGCTACTTCACTGTCGTTGGATGCCCACTTTCGCAATTCAAACCCGTACCCCGACAAAGCGCTACTAATTTCGAATTGCGTTTTTATGGCTTCCGCCCTATTTTCAAAACCAGTCAGTAGGTCATCTACATAAAAATCCCGGCTAATTCTTAATGAGGCCTCTGGAATCGATGATTCGATTTCCTGGGCGATTTGTATCAAGCACCTAGTTGCTAGGTACAAGGCTGATTTAGTACCGTAGGTGACCGTTAATAATTTGAAGCATTTTACCGCTGAGGTTTTGTCGTCACGCCATAAAATTAATTGGCATTGCGTCTGCGAGGGGTCCACGAGGATTTGCCTATACATTTTGGCGCAATCTGCTTTCAGCACGTACTTGAATTGTATAAAGCGACAAAGAATTGCAAACAACGACTGCTGGACCACTGGGCCCTTATGTTGAAGGTCGTTAAGCGATACTCCGGAGGAGGACGCACAACTGCCGTCAAAAACAACGCGATGTTTGGTCGTTGAACTGTCCTCCTTTATGACTGGCAAATGTGGCAAATAAAACTGAGGATGAGGAAGGCTCGCTTTGTCGTCCACCTTGCTCAAGTGACCAAGCGACTCGTATTCTTTGAGAAATACGGAATACGCGGTTTTCAACTCGGGATTTTTTGACAATTTGTTTTCTAATGAATAGAAACGCTTTAACGCTATACCGCGCAAGTCTCCCAGCGATGGAGCATCTTTCCTGAAAGGTATGCTCACGATGAACCTACGCGGCTCCGACGACGCCCGTTTCGTAGTCGATTGAAAATGGTCTTCGCAAAATTTGTCATCAGCAGAGAGTCGGCCTGATGAACCGTACGCCCCCTCGATTTCCCAAAATCTCTGAATGCCGTGCTCGATGCCGGCTACACTTACATGAACTCTATTTGAAAGAATGAGGGCTCGATTTTCGACGTTCATGTTTCCGCCTAAAACCCAACCAAAAAGAGTTTTTGTTAAGAATGGCTTCTCTGGGCCCAATTTCACCTGTCCCTGACAGAGCACTTGCCAAAAGACATTTGCGCCTAATAAAAGATCAATCTTTCCCGGTGTATTACAATCTGAATCGGCTAGCACAATGTTTGGTGGGATCTTCAAATCCCTCAACGAGAAAGAAAGGACCGGCAGAGGGTCCGTAATTTTGTCTAACACAACACAGCTCAAAATGTCCTCGTATTTCCCGTTGCGGGAGCGGATTCGAACGTTTGCTCTGAATTCAGCGTTCAGAGCCCTGGCACCAACACCCGACAGTGAGGTGATATTACCTCGTGAGCCTTCACGGGGCTGGACGAAGAAATTCTATGAAATAGAGTTTCGAAACGATCTACTTTGGCTTTTATGAATTTGCAACGAGTGGTTAAAGCGCGAGTTTCCGACAAGACCGCTGATGTCGAACGAGTTTCCACCATGACTGACACAAGCAAAAAACAACACTAAACGAAGGTGTAATGGAAAAGGACTTACTTTTGAGAACTAGTAACTTCTTGACGAACAGAACCCGCTGCCGATCGCTGCCGCTTGACGTAGGACCTGGACTCGGTGTAGGCTCTCGATGGTTGAATTTCCTGGTGTTGGCGAAGCTTCTTGACGCTCTCCGACGAAATGATGTTGGAGCAATTGCATCCACCAGCTACTGGAAACTTGTACACTCGCGTTTTTTAGCTTCTTCCACATCCGGCTCAAAGGACCAATGTTTTTTGTATGATTAACTTGAAAAGAGGCTTCCACGAATTGGGCCCCCAGTTAATCTGCTGCGAATTCCGGTTCAATGGGATTGCCGGGAACTGCCACTTAATAACCCTTGACTTGGGTTCAGTTATTTGTTGGAGTGAAACAAGACTTAACAAACACGAGTATATTGAGTAACAACGATTACAAACGTCACTGATGGACCGATGGTTTTTTACAATAGCTTAAACTGTTGTGACACGCTTGGATTGGCCACGCGAAAATAGCGAATTGCGCGTAGCCGTCATACAAAACAACCTGGAAACGTCTTTACCAGGGAGCTAGACCGACCGCAAACCAGCACAAAGCATAGCTGAACTTGCTTACTCGAAATTCTGAATCTAACTGAAGCTGAATTGATAATGAGCTGAACTCGCAAATTCAACAAGGAGGGGAAGGCTCAAACACTATTGGCTGAGGCGATCCTGCGTAGCCAATCGGAGCGTCGCACGTTGTTTAGGAATAAATGCTTATTTTAAGAAATCTTAATGCTAAGCTCTCTCAATGAGGCATTGTATTGAACGAAATCCATAAACACATGAGTCCCAAATACGCTAAGTCGGCTTAAGTCCTATTAGAAAGTGTATCCATCCGCTTAAAAGCCATTAAGGGAAGCTTACAAATTCCTTTCCAATATTAACAGAGGCAAACAAATACGGCAAGATGCAAATTTGACTTTACCACGACCTTTGAATGAGATAGAATAGTTATGACTTGAATTACATGAATAATTATAAGCAAAAAGGTTTTGATGCACGCATCTGTGTGAATCAAACAGTGTGCAACATCTTTTTCAGTTTTTATCCGATTTCAATCAAATTTTACTCAAAGATATAACACGTTATGATCTATTTGTGCTCAAAAAACCATTCACCTCCTTTCAAGTGCAAAGCCACCTGCGATAACAAATTAAACAAAAAAAATCAGATTAGGCCTTTGAATATTTTCAAACGATTAGGCATTTTTTATCACAACATTTTACTAACAAAAGTAGTTCAAAATATCACAGAAAGCTGGAATCTAAAGCTTGATCAAGATAGAACATATTTAAATGTTGTTTTCCTCAGTTTTTTCATAAAATAATAATAATTTGTTTTGAATTTAATTTTTATGTCAAGAACAATTTCTTCACTTTAAAAATAAATACATCTCAAAAAGGGTATGTACACGAAACTTCCTTCGGGAGAGTAATGTGAATTACATCAATTTGCAAATGAAAAAAAAATGTGGCTGGTGGGATTCGAATTCGGCTACTTGAAAAAATTGTATACACCTTAATTCTAATTCAGGTAATTCCGAATAATTCAGGAATTCGCAGTAATTCAAGTAATTTACATGTTATGCAAATAACTAATATGTAATTCCGACAGTAAAGTTTAGAAAAATTGTAAATTTAACTTCATAATATCTACATGTTACTGTACTACATCAGTACTGTCTACTTGGTCGAAATATTACCATAGCAGCCATGTCTGTTAAAATTTAACAGCCGCCGCCGTTATAACTGTTGCTACACTACCAAATTATAGGCCATTCAGTAAACACAAAAACATTTAATTTTTTTGAAGTTGGCATATACGTAAAATTTTTGTGCTAGGGATTCTGTATTTTGTTTTGCAAAGGTCTCCACACCTGCATAAAGACGACTTTGAATTTATAAATGACAATTAATAAATCTCATAACTTCAGCGTCAAAGTACGTATTACTCTGGAAATTTTTGTCTGGACTTTTTAAAATCTAATAAAAAACCTATTAAGAAATGCTCCATCAATAGTATCCAACACAGTATTTGTTTAACATCCTAAAAGTAGTTATGCCAGATGCTAATTAAATGTCACACTCTTAACCTATTGTTTTAGTAACTTTCTGTAAGTACATTTCTAGACAAAAGATGAATTTTGGAAGTACACTCATGACATTTTAGAAATCAAAGGCCACTTTGTGTTTTTATGTTTAGTGAACAGACTATACGTGCGGTACTCAGGTTAGTAGTAAGTTTTATTTCTATTAAAATCACATACCTTAAAATTTGGCCACTTGTAGTAGATATTACAGAAACTGTTAACTACATACGACCGATATTACGTATAACTGACTCTCAGATAATTTATTATCCTCGACCTAATCGGTCTCGACATAGAATGTATCCTCGTCCCCAGGGCGTAGCCAGGATTCCAGTTAGAGGGGGGCATACATTTCATTACCAATCAACTACTACTGTTATTATAGTTTTATTAAAAAAAATATACAAATTACAAAAATTATAAGTTGAAACATCACCAGTTTCCGCAAATCTGCTGCAGATCGTAGCTTCTTTTTTTTAAGTCTTAGAATGTGAATTGCAATAATGATTATAAATCAGCTGCCTTTTGCTCTTTATAAATGTTTAGGGGTGGGCAACTTCCCACCCCTTCCCTTCCCTGGCTACGCCCATGCCTCGTCCGTTATATGTTCAATATCGGCCTAATACCGTTAAATACTATAAATTAAAAGCAGTTTTTGTGGTTCAAGTCACTTAAAGAAATAAATAAACTCGTGTCATACAGACCGTCGCGTTGACTAAAACTGCTGACTCGTTATCGCAGCATATTCTTGTGAATTATTGACCGAACGAATTGCTTCAGGCTTCTGTACCAAGTTTTAACTAATAAACTTATAAAAATACAACTCATGTTTTAACAAAGGTTAAACAGTAGGTAAATATTACGAGCCCAGAATCAGATAAGCAAAGCCCTTAAATTTGCTGGGGTAATATTTGAAGTTTGTCAAAAATCTGGCCTTTCTGCTATTGATTCTGTTGTTTTATAGTTTCCCAGTATTTCGTACGCTATAACGCGATAATTGCAATTGTTTTGAAATTTGGCCACATAAATTACCGGAATTTGGACAAGTTGACAAGAGCTTTACCACATACCATTTTTGTAAAAATATTACCGACACCAGACTGTCAATATGTTATTAAATAACAAACAGAGATAAGCAATTGCTTCACTTCAACCAAAACATGTTACGATGAACGAAATTATATTTTGATTATATGGGCCAATGAAATGAATTGGTATGTTAATTTTTAAATTAGTGTATCCCGACTACTTCTTGTAATTTTTTACTACTAAAGTTGTTTAAAATATTGCTAAAAGTTCCTACAATTATGGCGTGAGAACATGTTTTGAGAAACTAAGGCCTGTTTCACATGTGACTGACAATCAGTCCTGATGATCACTGATCAGTCCGACTGATGTTACATGAAAGACACTTTATTCTGATTGATCGTCACATCGTGCAAAGTAAGACAGCCCAGACCGCAAGAAAACCGAAGAAACATCATGGCTAGAAATCTATAAGGGACATTGTTATATTTTATATTACCCGAAGAGAAGACAAGTACAAAAATGTCAACTGTTTTAGTTTCCGTTTCACATACGACTGACGATCAGTCTTCATTGTTAGTTGGAATAATCAAAATGCAATGCATCGTATGGACAATTTCACATGCAGTTGTGATAATGGGGTAGCATAGTTCGTCCGCAGAGCCGAGGATGATCTCTGCATATGAGTATCTTCAGTTGGTTCAAGAACCATTACCTTTATGGGAGATTTCACACGTATCCAAATTTATAAATTTTTCATAATGTCCTTTTATTTGTTGTGAAGTTTGCCAAACAATTTTAACAACTTTCTAAAGCAGTCGAAAGTTTTCTATTCGTCTTTTCTTAAGACACTACAAAGTGTAACAAAGGTTTCTTATAGGTTTATAGCCACATGTTTCTTCAGGTTTGTTGCTTTCTACGTTGTTATATTACGCTCAGAGTGACAACAGTGTCAAATTTGGTGTCTAGCCAAAAACCAAAAACCGCAGTCCCGGGCTGCCCATCAGAACTGATCATTAGATGCATGTCAAACGGGCCTAATCGGTTACTCTTTTCAACAAGTAATAAAATTAAAAGATAACATGTAAAATTATCAAGTTTATTGGGGCTCAGGTATAATCAGTATTCAGTAAATTGATTGGAAGTGACAGCTGACTATTTTATTTGATCTTTAAGAATTGATAACCAACTTTTATCTAAATGTACATAACTCGGGGACACGCATTCGTTCTTGTGATTCATGCAATTTAATGTTAATTCAAGATAATTCAGTTAATTCAATGTAATTCATGTAATTCTAAGTAATTGTAGGCTTCTGTATACCTTAATTAACAAGTGACCGACCTCTCGTAACTCGGCCTTCGACGATGCGATGCTAGCTGGTGCTCTGCTTCTGGATCAAGAAATCTAGCTTGCATCATAGGCTTACGACAGCGGTACAAAATGACACGCTCACGACCAGAGCTGGGCAGTAATTAATTGCTTTGTAATTGCCTAGGAATTGAATTACTTTTCAAAATATGGCAATTGTAATTGGTAATTGCCATTTTTGTTTAAAAGTACTTGGCAATTACTTTTTGAATTACTACATTTACTACAATCACTACATTCAATTACTTCTGAATAATTAAATTACTCTAAAGTATTTAAGTTACTTTAGAAGTATATCAATTATTTATTTATTTATTTATTTACTTGTGCTAATTAAAATTATTGGCGGTAATTGAATTACTTTCTAATAATTCAATTACTGACCTCGTTACGTGCTAAGCAAATTGGAGTTGGGTATTTCTGGAACAATGTAGGTATAATTTATGATTTTCTATGAGTAGTTGGATAACATTTAATTTTGTGCAACATTTGCAATTTCAGCAACGTACAATGGCGGACAATAAATTTAGGCCGGCCTGACATTCGCTTGGCACTGTTAATGTTGGTGGCACTCTAAGTCTATGTTAAATTCGAGGTTAGCGGATTAGGTTTTGCGTCAGTTTTGACACAGATTTACGCATACCTAACCGATAACTTCGAATTTGACATAGATTTACAGTGCCACCAACATAAACAGTGCCAAGCGAATGACAGGCCGGCCTAAATTTATTGTCCGCCATTGTATGCACGAGCAAAGAGAAAAATATTTGGTGCAGATGCGTATGTTTTTAGATGGGATGTGCATATGTTCTGTTTTGTGTAGCAGTGTAGTTTGCTAATAATTACTGTGTAAGAAGCGAAAAATATGTCTGCAGTAAGTACTACAGAATACAGAATACAGCACAGTAAAAATACAATTTATTTATTTCCATATCAATTAACAACTACTTAGCTTAATCAGATGATATTGGTTTATGATAACTATTTATTAATTTCAATTTGCGCGTTTCAAACGATATACTAGCACAGAGCTATCTAAATACTACCAAATACAAATATACGACAACAATTTAAAGTAATTGAAAAAGTAATTTATGTAGTGCAATTATAATTACCAAGTAATTGATAATTGATTAACTATTTTATTTGAGTAATTTAAATCTATGGAAATTAAATTACTTCATTGGGCGGTAATTGGTAATTAGTAATTAATTACTTTTTAAAAGTAATTTGGCCAGATCTGCTCACGACAGGACTCAAGTTAAATGTTTACCCCGTATATGTTTGGTGGTCCGCACCTTGTGCTATAACTTTCACCCGGCGGTCCAAAAACACCTTGATACATGTATGTATATATGTATGTATGTATGTATTACGGTATTTATCGAAATCTGAATATTCCTGTACTTTTCGAGTATAATGTGCAGAATTTGACCAATGCGCCTGAGTAATCATGAGGATGGATCGGATAGAAACTAGAATTTACCTTTAAAATCTAAGGTAGTCACATTAAAACAGAAAATATTTCTCTGGCAGGTTACATTATTTTTGGAGTATACAGTAGCGGTATGTCATGTATTTTTTACTCTCACCCCCTTTGTTTAATATACTCGTAACCAGAGACAATAGGTACATACCGATGTGGAAAGTGTTTCATGCCTGTCGAGAGATTAAGTAGTTAACCGAGACGCGAAGCGTCGAAGTTAGTTTTATCTCGACACCGGAATAAAGCTTTTCACCGTAGTATGTGTACTATTCTATTCACAAGCACGTTGGTGGGGGAGCTTCCCACTTTTCCTTTATATGGAAATTTATGGTTGCAGGCTCGATTCGATTTTTTAGTGGACTGTAGGAATTGTAGGTTTCACTGAATTATACACACGTTGAAAAGCCGGAAATATGTTACTTTATTAGCAATAAACAACACATTGAACGTTTGAACATTTACAAAGAATTAGCTTTCGGAGTGCGGACCGGTTCGCATGCTGCCACGTTGACAGATGGAACGTAAGTGAACGGCGAGGCAAAGCCCGCTCGACCTTCTACTGCGCACAGTATGAATTCAGAATGCAAGAGAGGCGGCAAAAGTTTATAAAGTCCTTAACATACCGCCCGCCTTGGAAAGGGTAACCTTTCAAATAAAATGGTACAGAGTTGACATGTAAAAGCTAGAGTAAAACATGTAACATGAACACACATATATACAAAGCATAATAGTACATGGATCTTAATCGAGTACAAGAAAACCCGAACAATGGGGAGCCAAAAGGCCTTACGAACACTGCGCTGAACGCTAACGCACTAGTTCACAACACTAGGTAGCGGGCACAATTTGGCGAAGGATCGTTTCACGATTCCTGACACAGTGTTCACTGACGACACACGCGTAACGCCGTCAAGGCCAGGGTGCAGCTCGGTGACCCGGCCTAACCTCCACTTCAGAGGGGGTAGATTGTCATCCTTGATGAGGACCATGGCACCAGGCTGGAGGTCCGAAAGATGCGTGCGCCATTTGGTGCGCTGTTGGAGTTCCGAGATGTACTCTTTACTCCATCTCTTCCACACATTCTGGTGAAGTTGTTGTATTCTCTGGTATTTAGACAGCCGAGACTCGACTATCTCAGTAACGTTGGGATCAGGCAGTGACACCAACGGACGACCAATCAGGAAATGAGCAGGAGTCAAAGGCTGAAGGTCGTTTGGATCAGAGGACAAAGGGGACAGGGGTCGGGAGTTTAAGGCCGCTTCCACCTGTGCTAACAAAGTGCTAAATTCATCATAATTTAGACTAGCGTTACCTATAACGCGACGTATGTGATGTTTGGAGGACTTGATTCCGGCCTCCCACAATCCGCCAAAGTGGGGACTGTGCGCGGGTATAAAATGCCAAGCTACTCCGTCGTTCGCGACTGATTCGGAAATAGAAGGGTTTTGTTCCGCGAGAAAATTGCCTAATTCGATTAACTCGGAATTAGCGCCTACAAAGTTAGTGCCGTTGTCTGAGTAGACATGGAGCGGTTTCCCTCGTCGAGCCACAAACCGGCGAAAAGCCATTAAGAAGGTTTCAGTAGAAAGATCAGCGACCAATTCAAGGTGCACTGCCTTTGTGACGAAACAAACGAATAGACAAAGGTAGGACTTTACTAGTTTAGAACCACGCCCCTTGCGATCCTTTATCATGAAAGGTCCACCATAATCAATACCAGTCGTATGAAATGGGGGCGATGATTGAGTACGAGAGGCTGGCAGGTCTCCCATTATGGGTTCAGTTAACTTAGGAGAGAATCTAAAACACCGTAAGCATTGATGAACCACTTGCTTGACGATATTTCTGCCAGAGGTGATCCAATATCGTTCTCTGAGATTAGCTAACAGCATTTGAGGTCCGGCATGGAGAAGCCGAAGATGCTCATGCGATACTAGGAGTTTGGCGAATGGATGTTTGCCAGAAATCACTAGAGGAAACTTCTTGTCAAAGGGTAATTGAGAGTTGTGGAGCCTACCACCAACTCTTAGCAGTCCCTCGGAATCCAGAAAGGGATTCAGGGATATCAAAGCAGAAGATTGTTTCACAGGCTTGCTCTGTGACAACAGTTTAAGTTCGTCAGGAAATGACTCGCGTTGGGAGAACCTGGCAAGCCTTACAATAGATGCTTGCAGTTCATCTGTAGAGAGGGGACCAGAAAGACGATCAGCCTTAGGGGCTCGCGCATTGTTATGAAAACGAAAGCAATAAGCTATAACTCGTTGTAAGCGAACAAAGCTTGAATACTGATTGAACGGAAATGGTTCAACAGAGGTTACAGGAAGACTCTGAACTTCTTTTTTGAATTCTGGACGCTCAGCACGAACATGTTTGGCAGTAGGCCAAGAGGCCTCACCTTCGCTTAGCCAGGTGGGACCATGCCACCAAAGGCTCAATTCTTTCAAACCTAAAGGGGTGATTCTCCTAGTGAGAAGATCAGCAGGATTAGACGTTGTGGGAACATGCCGCCAAGTGGCATCAGAGGTGAGTTGCTGAACATCAGCAACTCTGTTGCACACAAAGGTCTTAAGAAGATTTGGACTGGTTTTCAACCATCCTAGCACTATTGTGGAATCTGTCCACAGACCGATTCTAGATATGGGCAAATCAAGTGCCTTTATGACTTGCACGGAAAGTTTGCTTAGAAGAACAGCTCCGCAGAGCTCGAGCTTCGGGATTGTCAAGGGCTTTAAAGGGGCTACCTTGGCCTTGGAACAGAGAAGGTGAACCTGTACTTCCCCTTCCTGATTCTTGGAACGTAGGTATATCGACGCACCGTAACTATTGTTAGAGGCGTCGCAGAAACCATGGAGCTCTATCTCGACCACGCTCCGACAGAGGACGTGACGAGGAATTGCTAAGTCATTGAGCATGAGAAGCTCACTGCGATAGGTTAACCATTTTTCTTGTATGGCTTTAGGAACGGGTTCATCCCAATCCAGCTTTTCCATCCAAAGCTGTTGCAAAAGAACCTTGGCACCCATGGTGCATGGACTTAGAAGACCCAACGGGTCGAATATCTGCGATATTTCAGACAAGATGCTACGCTTCGTAGCCTTACTACTTGTAGAATTTGAAATATTGAACATCAGATGATCGCTTTTAAAGGACCAAATCAAACCAAGGGTGTTTGTGTGCTCATGTGCACTGAAATCAAGAACACCCGGATGCAAATCGGAATCTGGTATTCCATCGAGAACTTCTGGAGAGTTAGAAATCCACTTTCTAAGTTTGAAGCAGCCTGACTTAAGAATCTGATCCAAGTTTGAGCAGAGAGTACGCGCTTTCTCAGGAGTGTCGGCACCTGTCAGAAGGTCGTCGACGTAGAAGTCCTCCTTTATGATTCGAGAGACTTCGGGATTTGAAGCCTCACATTCGATGCCCAATTGGGTTAAGCATCGAATAGCAAGAAAAGATGCTGAAGCGGTGCCATACGTAACCGTATTCAGGTCGTACGACCGAAGAGGCTCAGCTGAGGAGGGTCGCCACAGGATTCTCTGAAGGGGCCTATGATTAGGATTCACCAGAACCTGGCGATACATCTTCTCGATATCAGCTGATATAGCGAATAAATGCTTGCGAAAGCGAACAAGAATGGAAAATAAGTCTTGTTGCACGGTTGGGCCAACCATCTGAATACTGTTCAGAGATTGCCCTGAAGTGGTTGCTTGAGAACCATTGAATACAACTCGGAGTTTAGTTGTCAGGCTTTCCTCTTTTAAGACTCCGTGGTGGGGTAGATAATAGGATATCTCGTTTGAATTAGGGTTTGAAACGGACATATGACCTAATTCAGAATATTCATTCATGAAACTCGAATAGCGATTGGACAAGTCAGGGTTCGCTTGTAACCGCTTCTCTAATGATAAGAATCTTTTCTGAGCGATTTGCAATGAATCACCCAATACCTCTACAGGTTCCTTGAGAGGGATAGAGACAACGAATCGACCATTCGCTTCTCGTTGCGTATTTTGCAGGAAATGTGCCTCACAGGCGTTCTCTTCATTTGTGCGGACCTTTTCCTCTGGGTAATGTTCGAGTTGCCAAAACCTAGCAATGGGATCAGAAGCATCCTCGATCGTGCTAAGATTGCACTGTACAGGGTACGCAGAAGGGGGGCCTGTAGGGCCAGAAACAATCCAACCAAAACGAGTCTTTTGGAGGATGGGAAGATTTGGGCCTAGACCAATTTGTCCAATACAAAGGAGCTGCCAGAAAATGGGCGAACCAATCAGAATGTCGATGGTGCCCGGTTGGTCGTAGGACAGATCTGATAACTTGATGTTATCAGGAACCTTGAAACTGTTTCGCTGGACACGAAAACTTGGGGTTGTACCTGTAATCTCATCGAGAACAAGACAGGATAGGCCAATACTGTATGAGGTGTGAGGGGCTTGCAGCTTGATATCACACCTAGCCTTGATTTGAGAAGTGGCTTTACTTAAGCCAGAAACAGTAACGTTGACTTCGCGAGTTGGAAGCTTCAACCTTTTACACAAATCTGAACGTATAAAGTTCGATTGGGAACCGGAATCCAACAGGATTCGCACAACGTGAGGCGTACCATCATCAGCGATGAGTTTAGCGGTAGCCGTAGGTAAGAGTACCTGCAAAGCATTCGAACAGAATGCAGAAATCGATTGATTTAGCTCAACAGGGGTTTCTGCTGACACTGCAGATCCTGGTTGACTAGAAGAAGCGTTCTGAGGCTTATCCTCATGAAGAAGGGTGTTGTGCCTTGATTTGCACTTTCTACACGTATGTTTGGAGCTACAGAGGCTCGATAGGTGACCCTGAGTTAGGCAATTAAAGCATACGCGGAGCTCTTTTGCCTTTGACTTTCTGTCAAGAACAGACAGCTTGACAAACTTATCGCATTTGTACAAGGAATGAGATCCTTTACAAAGTGGACACGAAGGGGTACCCGACACAAATGATTTAGAATGTACCTTGGAAGACCTTTCGGGTACAAGCTTGCTATCTTTTACCTCTAGAGTTTCTAGAAGATTTGCTGTATTTTGTAAGAATTCCTTGAACTCATCAAGATTAGGCAGGTCAGAACTTGACCGGTTTCTAAGGACCTCCCATTCACGAAATGTAGTGGGGTCCAGTTTTTTAGAAACTACATAAATTATAACAAAATCAAGAAGCTCGCTTTCGGTAGCTAATGATTTGATTGCTGCAAAATGTTTGAATAACATATCGCTAATCGTACGTAATTTAGTTGCAGATTCCTTACTGCAAGATTCAAGCTCGAAAATAGCTTTGAGGTGGTTATGAACCAGAATTTTTGGATCATTGTATCGATTGCACAATGCCTCCCAAGCTAGAGTATAATTACCCGCAGTAAACTCTAAACTTTTTATAATTTGGCTTGCATCACCCTGTAAACTAGCCTTTAGGTAATGCAGCTTCTGAATATTAGTCAGCGTTTGATTCTCATGAATTAAGCTACTAAATATCTCACGAAATTCTAACCATTCTGAAACACTTCCTGAATATTTAGGAATTGAAATGGTAGGAAGCCTAAACGATGGCGTATTACACTGCGAGCTGCAGTTTGAATGCCCTGATCTTAAGCTACCATTAGGAGATCCAGAACGATCTGGTGCAACATCAGACTGCTTGTTGTATTCATTAATCAAATATTTAGCTTGTGAGATTGCAAAATAATACGAATCTTCAAATTCAACCTGATGTTGCATTTCAAATTCTGTATCCTTACTGTTTTCTAAAATTTGCTCATGAACTGCATAATATTCTGATAACAAGGTGGCTGTATCATTCAATCTTTCTTGCAATTGAATAATCTGAGCGCTAGATAAGAATTGATCTTCATCATGAATTATTTGCAAAGATTGCACGTAATTTGCAAAACGCGTAAGCTTGCCTTTGATAGAGCCACGTACTCTTACAAGCGGATCCATAATTGTTGAAATTAAAACAACTTAAGGCTGAAAACTGTTCGTACGCCACTGGCGTGAATTTTGTACGCTTCTGGTACGCGGACCCAACGGGTCAACTATCTGTGATATTTCAGGCAAGATGCTACGCGTGGTAGCCTTACTACTTGCAGAATCTGAAATATTCTTTAATGATAAAACCTTTCGCACGCCTCTGGTACGGAATTTTGTTTACAACGCAGACAGCGCTTGATAACAACGCGAGAAACTTGTCGCTAACGACGCAGAAAACGACCCTGGTATAACGCGAGATGATTCACTTGTGACTGCTTCGACTGCAGTATGAAACATGCAGGGGATATCGCTAACAAACGTAATAGCTTGGCATTTCACGCAATTAAAATGTTTATATGACTCATAAACCATTTGTTTACGCAATAATACGCAGCTGAAATTATGCACATGTATAACACAGATGATAGAAAACCAAATATTCATGCATAGGAAATCACAAAAAAGGGAACTTAGGCTTACATTGATATTGGTGCGTGCCGCCTCTCTCGTTATTCTCGTTGCTGTGGTTTGTACTACCGTCTGGCTTCCGGGCCGGCTGCTGGAATGCACACCTGCACGTTGTTGCCGCGTTTGGCTATCTCGCTCTCACGTTGCTAGCACCGTATGCTGTCTTCCTTCCTCTCGCTAGGAATGAATTTAACACGATTGAAACTGCTTGTACTTGCCAATGACCAATGTTGTCGAATGCTGTCGCTGTTGATTGGACTCGCAATGACCTAATGTGGTTTAATCCTGGCTCTGTAGGACCATGGTGGGGGAGCTTCCCACTTTTCCTTTATATGGAAATTTATGGTTGCAGGCTCGATTCGATTTTTTAGTGGACTGTAGGAATTGTAGGTTTCACTGAATTATACACACGTTGAAAAGCCGGAAATATGTTACTTTATTAGCAATAAACAACACATTGAACGTTTGAACATTTACAAAGAATTAGCTTTCGGAGTGCGGACCGGTTCGCATGCTGCCACGTTGACAGATGGAACGTAAGTGAACGGCGAGGCAAAGCCCGCTCGACCTTCTACTGCGCACAGTATGAATTCAGAATGCAAGAGAGGCGGCAAAAGTTTATAAAGTCTTTAACACACGTTATTCTAAAGAATAATTGGAAACATTATTATTATATTAAGATTCGGCAGGTTGTGACGCGCACGAATAGATAACGAGATTTCAGTTGTCCCTACCTAGGGAGCGGTCGGTAATTGATACCTTTCCCACCGCTGCCACGGCAATCACTTTTCCGACCAGTTGGAAAGTTTAAAAGTTGGTAATAGCTCATTTTCCAAGTTTTTAAAAGTCAGTAATTACCTTATTACATAATATATGGTTCTGAATAAAATAATATACTACTCATATTTATTTTGGTTTTGCTCGTAACTGTCAATATGTCAAAACAACCAATTTAACCTTCTTTAGCACAAAAGAATGATAAACAAGTTTCTTGCCAATGAAAGCATGAAACCTGAATCTATTAATATGAATAAGTGTCGATTGTGTAGAAAGGTATTCAGGAAAAATTTGGATGGTTTTAGGTCCACGACCCGATTCTGCTTGCAGTACAACTTAAGAAGCAAGTCAATAAGCACAGAGTTGGGGTGTTTTATGTAACTGCAATACTAAGCTTAAATTTCAATCAGTCAATGCATTGGAAAAGAGATGCCAGTATTAATAATTGAATTGAGTAAAGAAAGCAAAGGGCAAAGCTTGTTTTTCACAGGGTTGAAGTTGACGTTCGAATGGCCAAGCCGAAAAAAATGAATAGTCACAAAAAGGTTTGCGAAGTGCATGTCAGTGAAGCGTAGATTTCAATATAGCTAAGCAGGAAAATTGTGAGCAATCTAAAAAAGGTATAGGAAGCCAGAAGAAAATAATAATACGTTGCAAAGAGCAAATAAGAAGTCAGGCAGATATATAGGAAATAGCAATTGTGAAAAGCAGACAGAAGGACATGAAAAAAGCAAATGAAGAGCAGACAGAAGGACAGGAAAAAGTAATTATTAAGAAATGAACGCTATAAAATAATCAGTGCAATTAACGAGAGTGAAAAGAGCAGAGTAACTAATAAAACGTGTTTGTGGCGCAAAGAGACATTTTAAAGTTAAGATGGGACAATTAATTAGTTCTAAGAAATTTTGTAAATATAAGTTGTAATCAAATTCATTTCCATAATGTATTTAATTTCCGGTGCCTTGGTAACCATAGTAATAGATTAGATTTTGTCTTTAATAACGGAAATAAGAGGAGAACAAATGAATAATTAAATTAAGCTTGGCTTGTTGAGGTCTATCAACAACAAATATTGCCTTGAAACCGCTCTCTAGGTGGTGCTCGTGGCTTGTTAGATCACCACCCTCAGAACAACCCTCAAACTAAACCTTGTGGCATGTTGGATCCAGCACCTGAGGTTTAGTTACTCTTCCCTGTGTCTCTATGGGTCAAGATTTTAACACTGAACCGCAGAAACGATAATAATACACTTCCAGAGAGGCCTCAGCAAATATGCAGATTTCTTCTTGAGAAGGGCTCACTAGGTCGAGATATCGCCAGAATTAATTACCCTGTATAGACATTTTCCTGTCCCACGGTGAGGGCCCGGGGGAAATAACAGCTTCCGCTCCTACCCCGAAACTTTGCAGATACGCCGCAAATTCCTGCGAACCGGCTTGTTGGCGCTACAATGTAAAAGTTAAATATATTGCGACAAACCGGAAGTCGTAAAAGCGACCCATAGAACGTTTAGTACCATTATTGCCTGATTCACCTCCTAGAAGCACCTGCATCAAAGTCATTAGTCGAAATTTAGTAATATTAGTTTGACACTAAACATAAACACCGCCGCCATTAGGTGTTGTCATATTTAGTTCCACAAACTGTTGTTCCGACGAACTACAGAGCGCAGCGTCAGGTGAATCTTAGGCGGCGTCCGCAACACGGCCTACCAGGACTATACCAACAGCATGGGTTGCAGCACTGTCTAGGACGAGTTATGCAGCGTCCTTCCGAATTCATTGTCTTTTCTTGTTTAATATTGTACATACATGATAGAAGTAATTCTAATTTTAAGATAACCTCACTTCTAATTTACAGAGCATTATATATTTTATATTTAAAGTGTATTTTGTCTACATACTTGTATATGAATCGGATCTACGGTTAAATTAAGTAATAGAGCAAAAAGTAATTGTGCAAAAATGATTCAATCTAGAATGTTCATTACGATTGCGACCATTACAACACCACAAATTCTACATAACATTATAAATGAGCTATATCGGATTTAAAGTTGCCGGGATCAAATATTTATTTCTTTACGGATGCCCCACATCTAAAATTAATTAGGATTTGGTTACTGGATTACATTTTTTTGTATAATAATAGTGTTATTAATAAGGATATAAATACTGCAACAGGTATTATCATCAAACGGACATGCTACCAGAGGCCAGTTTAAATTAACAATGAACCATTTAACTGTTGAAAGTCCAAGAAGGTAAAATTTTCGCATGGCAACAGAATTACTTAGTCATACAACAGCAACATCATTGAGACATTGCTATCCAACTGAGAATTCGAGGTCGTTCAAACGATTATCCTACATTTTTACATGGTTTACAACGACTTCGATTAATTATAGTAGGAAAATGTACGATCCTGGAAAGTAGTTCAAATACCAATGGCTGTTCTGATATTTATATCGTTGGGGAAGTAATAATTGCAGACATTACTGATGAAACTTTGACTCTATCAGCTACACTTCAAAACATAGAAGTCAAAACCCCAGTGAAAACAACTTACAAGGTACTCGTCATTTTGAAAAAGATGGACTCCGATATTTAGCTAGATGGATAGCCAAAAATTTTAAAACAAGCCATCTGGGTAATTGCGCTTATAATTTTTTAGACAAATCTGTAAATAATTTGGTTATATCATCATGGGCCTGCATTTATGATCTGGTATTAGTATAAGATCCGGCCGCGTGATTTATACGTTCATCTGTTATTTTATCGAAATTCAATTTTAATTAAACTTACTGATAAATTTTTACACTTATCAAAAGTGTAATGCAGCATACCGTATGAATGATACATTTAATTAAAATAATATCCAGCTATCTAATGTATATCATGTGATGTAACAGTTGTATGTTTTAGCTGGTGGTGTTGTAAAGGACAACCAGAGGGTTGTTTATATCAAGTAGTAAAAAATATCTTGAATTGATAATCTACGATAAATAGTAACGTTAAGGGTTAAATTCCCATTAATTGTGAAGAATAATAATTGATGATTTGATACGTAGTAGTAATATAGTATTCTCTACGATCAAATTTGACTATAAGTTACAAATATTATTCAAATATAAAATTCAAGACTGTTTGATTCCATTTAACGTGGTATTCTACTACGAAGCCGGCAAAAAAGTGAAAGTGAGTGTTGTGGTATGCTGTTGAACTGTCTATCCACATAATAGAGGTTTCAAAGAGCTACAACGAGCTTTGATTTGGTCGGGAACAACCCAGGGAGGTGTTTGCTGACTAGTATTTATTCAGTTATTAGCTGAGATAACACATTCAGGTACAAGATAGGCAAGCAGAAGGTTAGTGCCCATATCTTATGAAATATTAAGAAGTTATATAGCAAGTTTGGTGCGGCAAATCATTAATATAATTGTAAAATTAATTTAGAAGAATTAATTTTTAAAATTTAATAGTGATTCGAGTACTCGACGTTTTTCGATCATTATAATTTGAAATTTACATTTTGGTATTAGGTTATTTTTTAGAAGATTCATTTAAATCAAGTTTGGATATTTAACATTTAATTAAACTATTTTTGTTAATATCTATTTTGTTTTGTAATGTCAGATCAAACTTCGATGTGCTACTAACAAACTGAAAGTATGAATTTAATTTGGTGAAGACCTGAAATGTGTATTTGATTCATAAAGTCAAATAATTATTATATTTTAAAGTAATTCAGTCTTTAACTACAAGAGAAAGTTGTTAGTTGAAAAGTTACTCATTCAGCTGGGAGTCAGGAATCCCATTGCTTGTAAACTGACTAGTCGAGGCTTTAAAAAACTATAATCACATGACATAATTCTAAATGTCAAATTGATTTATGAGATACGTCAAATCCTATTTATTGTATTAAGAAGTAAGGTAAGTACATAATTGAGCTATACCTGATAGTGCTTCTTTTTAATAGTTAGTAAAAAGGTATATTTAATTTGATATTAATTGTAATAACACCGTAAGAGAGAGATATATTACAAATTTGGCACCTCAAGTGGGGCTAGATATATAACAAGGCTATTGCTGCTATTACAAAAGTTGGATGAGAAATTTAATTATAAATATACATATAAAAAATAAATTATATGTTTGAAGGTGTAACACTATAAAAATTATCAAAAGCTGTTCAATAAACTTCAACTTAAAAATATAGCGAGGTTACTGTCATTATATTGAGGATTTCTATCCAAGGACGTCTATTTAGTCGTTAGTCTCACAGTAACTCGACGATAGTACGGATATAGCTTACTAAAACATTATTATGATTATACCTAGGTCAATGTAGCCCCAATTAACGATTTTCTATGTAAAGCTTCATTAAACCTTCATTTACAATGAGCAGAATCCATGTAGAGTTGAAGTTATCGACCTCTACGCAAAGCAGTATTTGATACTCCGTACACCTACAACTTCGTATATAAAATAAAATGTAGATACCCACAAATAAACTTTGAGGATAAATTAAGTATTCAGATCACATATAAATGCTTAAGAATCCGATTTTACATTTTTATGAAGAACCAATGATCAAGATTAACCCTTGAATTTTGTGCGATCATTAAAGCGCTTGACTACACCCTTTAAGTCAGTAATTAAAACTTATCCTGTCGGAGAATTTAAGTGGTATAAGTTTAAATCATTCTAGAACGTTGTCATTCTAAGAAGCACTTAAACATATAATAAGAGTTACGCATCTAACGTTTATTTATATACATGGTTTTTAATTACAGTGCGAAAATTAAAAAAAGTGACTCCTTTGATTATTTTGTGAAGACAAGTGTGTATTTGAATCTTACGCCGAAACGGCTTAATTAACGATATTGTGCTTTCAAAATTTAGTTATGTTATACATATGGAATGGAAAACATCATCAAAGACAATTATTACTAACTTAGTTACATCAGCAATCAGAATTACAAAAGGTGTCCATCCAAATTATACAAGATCAACAGCTAACCTTTCGGTGATTGAAACGGAAATGAAACCAAATGTTGGACTACGCCTCCATATTGAGGGCCCATACTGCGGAACGATTTTCTTTTCTAGGGTTGACGCTCATAATGCATTCAGACTGTTCGTCTTCGTTTAACAAAACTAAGTCATAGAGATAACTTTGTTTATCAACTATTAGTATAAGATCCGGCCGCGTGATTTATACGTTCATCTGTTATTTTATCGAAATTCAATTTTAATGGATGATTACATACAAGGTCATTCATCGCGGACGGTGTGATTTAACAAAATCTTGCCGCAAGTACCTGCAATTAGAGCAGTTGCAATTAATTTTGGAGCAAATACGCGTGCATCAATAGTGTACATGACGCGTCGACCACACTCGACGTGAACATTTTTCAACGTTTTTTGTTAGTTAAATTTTTGTTTTTTTAAAAATGTAAGTGTTTCTGTGCGGTCGCATCTGCCACGTTACGACCTTGCCTATTGCACGGAGTAGCATGCGGTTCTTCTCCCTAGCTCCCGATCGCGCAAACGAAAGCGGGTTATTGAAATGCTGGCAACCAGCAGTCGCGGCAGCTTTTACACAGGCAGCCATAGAACCTTTTTGCAAGTTCCATTACACGATGAGCGCTAATAATTAACGAAAAAGGACCCTATTTCACCTGGGTGCCAGGAGGTAGCGGTAGTCTGAAAGGTGGCAATATATTCTTTTCATGTTATTTAGATTGCACTCTTTCAGATGGCGCTTGATTTACTTGAAAAACACATGAACATTTTTTTTCAAATTAATTAAATACGCCCAAATTACAGATAGAAGTAATAGATAGTTGGTACTAGCAAACGAGAACTTTTTTAGACCACATTTGAAAGCAAGATCTGCAACGACCCAGAGAATTAGTAATTAACAGTACCAGATATAATGGACAGAAAAGGGTGGAAAAGTAAATGTCATGTCGTCAATCCCAACCAATGAAGCAGGCGTATGAAGAAGAAGAAGATATTTATACGACATATCAATATTAAATTAATTTTATTATTATTTTTTAATCCTGTTGAATTTTCCACAGTCTTTGTTCCTGGCATTTCGCTAACCCATTTTAAATTACTATGTCCGTCTTCAGAGTGCCTATTCCAATATTTAAAAAAAAAGTACAAGTTCTGCTATTTTACTACCAAGTTTATTTTTCAATTTGGATTGAACATTGAAGTAATTTAAATAATGACAAGTACATCTCTAATGTTGATGTTTCTGCATTAGCTAACAAGGGATCGCAGTGTGTCAGAAACTTTTCTCTTTTCGATAGCCAGTTATCATGAATGTCATAGATTAAGACCCATACGTATACTTGGGAAATTGTTTTGATGTGTATATTATTGTCATTACAAATGACACAATTCATGATTAGTTTCAATAATGAATTTACAAGCACCTTACTGTGTAACAAAATGCGGTTTTCAAATGTATTTCTCCCGGTTGCAAATGCCTCGTCTATGTAGCGCAGAAGCCCAGTACCGAAAATGCTTGATTAATTAGACCGAGAATAGAAATAAGTTGGTTTGTTAACAGCTACTATAAACGACAGACTGGTAAACTTACAATATACTTTAGAAACAACGCAGTTACAACCTAAAATTGGTATTTGAATAACTATTCTAGACTGGGGCTAAAGGTGGTTGGTCGGCAGGTAACCGAATGAACACAGGTGCGCCGCTGCGGGGTTTCAGTTGACATTGTCGCATTCCCTCGGGGCCTGCAGGCTGTAACCACATTTTATATAAACACAGAATGTTAGAAAATGTACTCGATGTGTTTATAATGTCATAAATTTCGATGTTTTTGTGCCCTGGAAACCTAATTTATGTGTAAGCGCTCGTCCACAGCGGCTTCTTGCTTGCCTTCGAAAAATTGAAGATCACATTCACCGGTCCTGCAGCGATCTGGCATTCAACACGTTCCTTGCACTAGTGTTAACCCAGGGCCCCGGGATGGGCGTTAGGAGATACTTTAAATGTATGGGATATGCTACAGCGGCGTGTGTGTCTACTGAGGATCACTTTACCCCGTAAGTTGTGTTTTACACTATGGAAGCGAGGTATTATTGACAACGCCGTGAGATACAGGTACCGACGATATTCTCCAAGGAAAATCAGCTAGACGGCTGGAGTTGCTTTGCCGAATAAAGCTGCACTTGTGAACCACTCAGAAGTGACTTTGGACGAAGAAAAAGGTTCAAAGTCATTTCAATTCCTTCAACTGTGGGCGGACTGTTATAGGAACCTTGCGTCCCTCTTCAGCCTATAACGGGAATTTCAGGATGAGTGAGAGAAAGGAGGGGTAGAGAACGGAAGAGAGGTCAGGAAACGTAGAGAAGTACTGCCCCGGCATTCACAGAAGGTAACTCTGTTGACTCAGGAAAACCACCTAAAAACCTGAATCAGAGCAAGCGACCATGGGAATCAGACCAACGACCTCCCGAATGCTAAGCAGACGTGCTAGCCACTAATCCACAGAGCTCAGTGCTTGAACAAGCCGCGTATTATTTTTTTATAGCCAGTCGAGCCTTATTCTATTTCCTCAATATTCTGGGGATACATAAGTGAGGGCTACGTTGTGGATAATTACTAATCGAAGACGTGCATTGCGAGGTGTCAATGAATCACCTAGTGACACGAGCGGCGTAGGGCAAACATCGTTTGTGGGGAAGATGGAGACATGCACATTTCACATTATTGTTTAACGTCCAAAAATACTTTGAATGAACGAAACGTTACAATAGAACGTTGACCAACACATTTCTGATCTAACATGTGTACTGCAAAATTAACTTCTCGGCGAACCATATTTCTTCGGTTATAAAAATGTTGTTTTACACTTAATGGCTAATTTTTAAAATTCACATATAGTTATTCCAAATCTCTACTGCTACTGAAATTATTGTCGAAGCTCTTTCCAGCTGGCCAAGTACTGTTGAAATTAGTATCTCCCGATTTAGTAAATCAATGTTATTCATTACAATAAGATTATTATTGACTATCTGGCACACATTAAAACATTTGGTAAACATACAGGGTGTTATTAAAGGCGGCCGTGTTACTTGCGGAGATGTTAGGGGACGCTATATGGAGTCGAAAAGTCCTAATTCATTTTTGACTTAGAAGCATAATTTCTTAATTCACTGTTGACATTGGTACCGCAAATTTTGTGCACCACTGTATGATACCTACTGCGTTTTTGTGTATTTGATTTTAAAACTAATACATTTTTTGTGACAATTGTTTTTCCAGCCTACCTTGGGACACTGCATCAAGTCTGAAATTTAAGGCAAAGTACAGCAGTTCCCAACTTTTTATTTTTAATTTTCAACATTCGTTTTTATATAAACTATGTATCTAAGTCAAAAATGGTTAGGGACTTTTCGACTCCATATTGCGTCTCCTAGCTTCCCTAGAAGTGACATGGTCGACTTTACTAACACCCTGTATATAAAAAACCCCTCTCTGTATACTTAAAATGCCAACGATTTTCTGTCTCTCGCCGATCTAATCCATTATTGCCCGTTAAAGCCAGTACAGTTGGTTATATATTTTTAACCATGGATAGGATATGACGGCCGTTGTCCATTTTATGAGGAGTTTCTAGGCGGTACCGTGTTTGTCCAAAACTTTTCCTTGACGTTTCGTCGTTTTTATTGCTAGCTTCTTCAGAAATCATCTTTTTGCCCAGTTAAGAAAAAATCTTAGATAAGCACCGTACCACCGAGAAACTCCTCATTCTATAAGCATCTAATTTTTCCTAGTTTTCTAGCCCCTTCTTCCTTACCTTTCATAATTAGTTGCAGTAAGTTCGACATCATATAGTAATATGAAATGTATACAGCATTTACTAAATCTAATGCATGCTTAGTAATCTTCTTTATTACTGGAGGAATGAGTATTTGCAGCTGACAATGTATAAATCTACTATCATCTCTCGTATCATATGACTACATGTTTTTCCATTCGGGATGGAATACGTACCTTGCATTTCTTGTTTGTATGCATTGCATCTGTTCCATTTATGACTGTTTCTGCCCACACTGCTTCTAACCCTATCAATGGACCTTTTTCATGTTGCACATCGTAGTGATATGGAATCAACGGTTTTACATGGTGTGGGCACATTTATTTTGAGTTCAGGGCTAATTATTTTTTCTTGGATTCAAATCGGTCCCATGTATAAATTACAGGCTGGTGACTTGCATAAAAAATTTTAACTGCCCCTTTGGTCAATGAGTTGCGGATCAGAAATACGACACCGAGGAGGCAAGTCATCAGTGGCCCGTTTCATATGGCATGTGTTGACACACTCGCTCGCAAGTACAAAACCGCCAAATTGCAAAGCCAGGCATGTAACAAATGTAAGCAAGCATTACTACATTTACGAGCATATGTTCGGAATGATAGTACTTGCAGGAGGTTTGCAGCGTTAACAACGCTCCCACGCAGTATGAAGGTTATCCTCGACCGATAGAATATATCGGTCGAGGAATATCTTCAGGTGCATCGTCGATGATGTAATGCCTACTAGGCGAATTCTAAATAGACCAATGAGCTCCAACTCATATAAGTGCAAATTTCATCTGCGGTTACCGCGTCCGCAGAAAACTGAAATTGCAAGGCATTTGTAAGAAATGAGCATCCAGGTGAGTTTCCTGGCTTACTGATAATCGCTTATCAGATCAAGGGCTAGTGATCATCTCGTCGGATGTTCGCTAACCATAGGAAATAGTGTAGTATATGCGGTACAACGTGGGCACCAACCCAACAATTGTAATAAGCAATGAACGTAATATACTAAGCGGTTGAGTTATTCAAAGGCTTATAACTATAAAAATACTAATACATGATAGAATGAATATTTACAAACTACTAAAAATGCACAAAAGTAAATACTACACAATATCTTCCCAACAATGACATTTCTGTTCTTTAAAAACCTTTCAATTGAAGACATTTTAATGAGATTTTTTGTGCTGTATTTTTCAACAAAACCCCGTATATTGCAGTAGTCGTGTTGACTAACAAACATCATTTATTTTCCAGTGATACATGGTTAAACAAGGATGCGTGAACTCGAGAAAAGGATCGGATTCAGCGGAATGTTTATTTTCGCGCACTTTTTAATAATTCACTGTTTTTAACGGTGAACCTATTGTGATCGTTAAAACGTGACCCGTTAGGCCAACAATTTGCTTTTGCGCCGCGATTAGTGGCATTGCGCTTGTACGTGGGTTTAGCTCGTACTAATACCCTCGGCTGTAAATTAAATTAAACGCAATACACCACCGACCTTTGTAAATATTTGTAGGTATGCATAAATCTCCAACTAACCCGTCATAAACTCCACAGTAAGGAGGTGTTATTGCAATTGTGTAATCGATACTCCGTAATTTAAGGACTTTCTGGAACGCTACCAACTACCGACCTACTAATCACTGTTTTAAACCGTATTTGTGAGCAGCTAATTAGTTTTTATTAGCGTCAGCCAACAAGCAGGGAATGATCACGTTTTCGGCTTTTGGGGATCGTTACACGTGTATCGTGAGATGCTTGGAGGATAGAATTACGTTTTTCGCGTTATTGCGAGTAGCCTAATTGTCATACTTACAGTATTTTCTGAAGTATGCGTGCACATAAACGAGCAAGTCGTTTCAAACTTAATTATTAAATTAAGTTCTTAGCATGCGCAGGTGGTAATTTACTAATCCTTCAAGAAAAATGTTCACTAAATATTTAAAACCAGAACAGGTCTCAATTAAATTTGCATGTGTACACTGTAGAGATATTACTAAACATGTAAATCAGCAGCGAAGTAGTGTGCTTTTCAAGTTTTTACTTTCCTCGTCTAAAAGAAGTATTGATAACTGAAATAACTGTCTGTCTGTCTGTCTGCCTGTCTGTCTGCCTGTCTGTCTGTCTGTCTGTCTGTCTGTCTGTCTGTCTGTCTGTCTGTCTGTCTGTTTGTCTGTCTGTCTGTCTGTCTGTCTGTCTGTCTGTCTGTCTGTCTGTCTGTCTGTCTGTCTGTCTGTCTGTCTGTCTGTCTGTCTGTCCGTTTGCTAGCGGTATATCTCAAAAACTATTTGTTGGATGAAGACGATATTTTGCATGCGGATTATATGTTTACCTGGATTGAAAGCGACATAATTTTGGTCAAATGTAGGCACATATTTTCGGTGCCCCGGGCTAATTAATTTTTTCCTGGATTCGGATCGGTTCACATGCATAAATCTACATGAACTGGCGACTTACCAGAAATTTCATAACACCCCTGCGGCCGGGGTTGTAAATCAGAAACATGATACTAGGGGGTGCAAGGCGAACAGCGAGTCCTTTCATATAGCAGGTGGTCACACACGCCTGACGCGAACACAAGCTCAGCCAATTCCACAATCAGTCATGCAAGCAAAACAACAAACATTCAGCTCTTAGCAGTAATCTGCTCATTACATAATACTTACAGGGGGTCGTATGGGCCCCCCACGTCGTCCCGCGCCGCATCTCGAAGAAGCTATCATCAGGTATATTCTTCGGTGCACCTTCGATGATGTGCCTGTAATATTCTGAAACCACGGATGCTTACCGCATCTAGTATGCCTTAACCGAACGTTAACGGCATCAATGGGTACAACCCATGTCAGTGTACCCGCAGTTACAGTGGCCGCATGGACTGTAAAAGGCACAATTACAAGGCATCATTGGGAATTGAGCTTTACCAAAAGCCCCCCAGTCGCGCTAACTGGGGCCACTGAAAAGCACAATGCTTATCAGGTCAAGGGCCGTGGGCTATCTCGCCGGATAGCCATTAACCCAGGTACGTGGGCACCCTCTGCGATAATGAACAGCGATCCAATTAACAAAGCTGTCTACAATCAGCATCAGTACGAGACAATATCGAATGTTCGTATTCGCTGTACAATAGCTACATTCACTAAGCTACTCAGGCACTAGTATTCTACTTAGATATTACAGACCTCATCGTTTTATTCACTCAATTATAATCTACAATTCATTTCACTTCAAAACATAATCGCGGTGGAATCACACACTCGCGGAGAATTAGGGTCGCGTCCACACATGTGCGATCTCGCCTACAGACTGCCAAAAACACATAAGCACCCTCGCATTCTAAAATGCAACCCTCGGTCACTTCGGGTTCACAACATTCCAAATATGGGAATTCTCGACTAAAGGCCTTTCCATAATTTAAATCTACCTGCTAAAACGCCCCCGATCTTAAAAACAGCCTTCGATCTGTAAATTGGTTTTGGACTCGTTCCAATTCTGTGCTGGTATCATATTTCAGTGGCTGGTTTAGACAGGTTGACTTAAAGAAATTAAATAGTGCCTATTTTTACTTTAATTCAAGAAGTACTAGTTAAACAAAAATATTTTTGCACATAGCTCAGGTGTTTACTCTTGACCAAAATATGCGTATCTTCGGGCCCACAGATGTAGGGCGAACACCTTAAGAAGTTAAATTCTTTTTCTCTTAATTAAAAAAAAGTTTCAAACCTTCCACTTACGAGGGAAGTTGCGTGTCAAGCCCTTTACACATTTTCATTTAGTAAGAATGGGTCTCTAGATATTATTCGATTCATACGCTGACCTAACCTCGATTTTTGACGGCGTCAGAGCTCAAAGTAAAAAATCAAACAAGGAACGTGCTAAAATTTATTTGACAAGACTGAAACGAAATACTTTGTGTTCACTTTTAGAATTGTTAAAAAATTTAAAAGTGAATTACTGAAGTGGCAGAAGCTAGTGTCCCAAAAGCTTATAGCAATGCAGTAAATAAGCTGTATGAAAATAATGAAAGTGCAATTAAAATGGGAAAATAAATACCATACTACATAAAATCAGTAAAAAATACACCATGGATGTAGCCTACTCTATTTGAATTCTACCTGCTTAAGTAAACTTTTAGAACAAATAGCAGGGAAATGTGGTAGTATGGAATGGGGATACAGATAGGACACCACTGTCTAATTATCTTGCCATTCGCCGATGATTAAGTCTTTATTGTAGAATATGGTGGTAATAATGTGTTAAGCGCGTTTTTGTGTGTTATATTAAAAGCCAAATTTCGATTCTTTTGAAATGTGTGTGACCACAAGGCGGCGACGGGGTGCTAACAGTGCAAACTCGAACCTTTCTTAGCTCAGTGGCGGAAGCAGGCGGTTAAATGTAAAAGAACATAAATTTACTAACCTGAAAATCTTATCGACAATAATAATTGAACTCACTGAGGGTGGCCACCCCCCTGAACCTTCCGTACTTTCGGCAGCGACACTCCAATAATTGGCCTTGCATCAGTCAGCATCGATCCTTTTGCACTTCATGGCTGCCTTCACTGGTTGGGTTAGCTATCAGTACTTCTTAATAGTACTGCCCAATAGTAATTCACTAGATTCACTATTGGTACAGCCCGTACAAGGTGCGCCAGAGCCCGGAGGCTACTGGTTTTTCACAATAAGAAGGTCAACATTATTATTATGGACCTCCATGCTTCCGCGGGTAACTAGGTGGAATTTCGTGCTCCCGCGAGATCCATACCTTCGATTATCATATAATCGTCCGGATCGAGCAAGAACCTCTGACGTCTATCATCTGCTGTAATTGCCAAAAATCTATCAAACTTCATTCAACTGACTGTGATGTACGTGCATTCCACTCCAATTAATCTAATTCACTACTTATGGATACGCATGGCAGCGCTCGCAGCTTTGTCTTGCATTATTGCAACTTAACACGGTATAAATAATTATTGGTTCATATACACGCAGAATCGCTTGTGCCAGGAATTAACTACGCAAAACACGTCTAGCACCTATCGCAGCACAGAACGTTCTTCTTATTTTTTAATTTCATTTTTAACCGAGCCCCGTGGATACTGTGCATTGGTTGCACGTGTCGTCCGGGTCCCTGAACAAGGGACAGCGAGCCAATGCCTAATACAATCGTCAAGATTATATTACATTCCAGAGCTCAAAACATTGCGGAAATGGCAAACGTAGTAATCAAAACTTAAAAATAATGCACCCCAAAACCATCAAATATTTCATTCCTACACATGCTGCGTGAATTAAGAGTTACTAATATCACTCAACAGGCAAAGCATTAGTGATAAAAACAAAAAGACGAGAATTGGCCACGAAGGAATTTGTAGGTTAAATTCTATCTGGTGGAGAAATTACATAAAAAGGGATGCAAAAACAACTATGTGTATAATACAATAGTAATAGAAGGAATTGCTACATATATGGGTCAGAAACCTGGGAATTAAAATAAAAGAAAGGTTGCAATTTATCTAACCGTCTAAAGCAGACCATATTGGGAATGACGTCATAAGATCGGAATTGACGTTGAGCGGATTATTCTGGATAAGTTGTGTCTTATAGAGCAAACTCGGTTTATGCAACAATCTTATACGTTGATCGTCTAGTTTGTGGGAGATGTGAGTAGTAGGCACTAAGGAGCTAGCTCAAACCAAAAGTACTTGGAAAGATACAAAGACACATTTTTGTTATTTTTATGGTGCTCGTCATATGGTGAAATAATGTGAGATTTAACCACCCTCGGCGTCGAAAGATGTGTATACTCAGCGCACAGATTATCCTAACTTGTTTGCAATTTTCCTCAAAATACGCTTACTAGCCCCAATTACGTTACGATGTACTGTAACAAAGGTTGCTGGTTCACTTAGTGGAGAAGGGCGGTTCTTTACGACTTTAATTAGGGCTACGATCCGATAAACGAAATTAACCTTTAGAGTACCAACAGGGGTCCTTTGTGGGCCCACAGCTGATTTTGTATTAGTAACTTTTTGATTTAAATAGTTGCATGCCTGCAGCTCCAGCTATGTGTTAAGTAGGTGTTTTTTGAGGTTATGTTGGATGCTAATACACATTGCATAATTAATTTCAGTTGTATAAGGTAATAATTGCTTTGGGACCTCAAAGTACCCCTGTCGGTGCTTTATGTTATAAATAATAATTACAGAAGTATTGGGTTGTTTCTAGATATTTATAAAAATGAGTAACGATAACCGTAAACGACCTTTGAGCGAAAAGGAGCTTGCAGAACTTGTCGACCAATTTGATGAAATTAGTGATCAAAGTGATTATAGTGATATAGACAGTAACGTTGATATTGCAGAGACAGTATCCGAACCTGACGATTTTCTGGAGTATATGTCAGAAGAAGATACGGATTTAGAACCTGAAATTAGTGACGGGCGCGCAAATAATAGTGAGAAACTACAGGAGCATATCAAACAAGCCCTTCGCGACTGTGGGATAAATATTCCAGGGCGAACAGTAAAATACAACGATGATACAAACATGGAGAAGAAACGTGGCAGATGTTACCAATGTACTCGAGCAGAAGATAAGAAGTCAAGAATTAAATGCGATGTATGTAAAAACTTTGTATGTGAAGATCATCGAAATGAAATCACGTCAGTAATATGTATTGCAAACTGCGAACAGTAAATAATTAATTCATAAGAAAGGGCCTGTTTACCATAATAAAATGTTCTTTTATTTGTCAGTTAGTATTTAAGTTTTGTTAAAATTAAAAGATCCAATAAATCTAGTTTGTAGCTTGTTTTTATTTTTATTTCAAGTTAGAACTGCAAATTAGCTTCACATACATTAAAATAACAATAAATGATAACGCAATAATGCAATATATTAGTTCCACAAGTGCGCAGAGAATACGGACCACAGTGGACCCCTGTTGGTACTTTACGTTGCCAAAATAGTGTTGGTACTCTAAGGGTTAAGGTGTTAAATGCCAGACGCCACCACTTTACTAAATAGGGAAAAACACAGGTGAGCTCATCGAAAAGA
Source organism: Agriotes lineatus (assembly GCA_940337035.1). Lineage (NCBI taxonomy): Eukaryota > Metazoa > Arthropoda > Insecta > Coleoptera > Elateridae > Agriotes > Agriotes lineatus. The sequence continues at coordinate 45,661 of CALNHX010002415.1, read as the reverse complement.
TGGAAGCAATGTACCCAAAATCCCAAATCCAAATGCTATTACTTCGCCTCCGTGCCATAAAAGACACTCCACAGCTGCTGAAAGTTTTACCTACTTTTGGTGATCTCGTGACTTCCTGCTTACTGTAGGATGAATGACACACAACACACAAAGACAATTTGTTACAGATATGTAAATAAACAAATAAAAATCACATAAAACAGTTTAAATGAATACGTACTACTGAATCTGAATATTCACACAAATATTGACATAATAAAATAACTTATGTAGGGGTTAGTAAACATTTAGTGAACCATTATCTGAATCACAACAATAAACAAAGTTAACAACCCACTGTCTCACTGGTCCATCGCGGTAAACAGAATACAACACTGGATATTTAATTTAAGTTAAGTAGCCAGAATAGCTAACGCTTCCTTAAACTTGAAGCACGCGACACAGTTCTCACAACAAATGACGCAATACAAAAACGACTGTTAATCAATGTCACTTTGGAAGTTTCACTTTAGGTATAATCACCATAAGAAGTAAAAGTTTTACAATACCTGTCGATAGCACTTGGCAATGCTTTGAATTACGGCAGTTGGAATGTCTTACCGTGGAGTTGCTTTCATCTGCCGGCGGAAGACGGAATCAAAAGGGAATGGCCTCTAAATTCATAAGGGCTGATGCGTAAAAGAATTTTTGCTGTGCAAGTCTTGGGAATAGGACGCGTCGACGGTTCAACGCTGTCCCACCCTGTATATTGGCTTGGACACACCTCTCACTACAGATCCGCTCAGAACAGCGTAATATTTGCACACAAATGTTATATTTTGACAAGAGTGATGAGCGCTTTAATTACGCAGCCTCATAGAACAGGGGTTTCTTTACAGACACCAACTATTTATTTCCATGTGTTAAGAACGTTCGGTTGAGAGTGAATCTCTACGCCACGCAAAAGCGCGTCTGCAAGCGGAAGGGGTTTATTATTTCTCTCTCTCTCTCTTTCTAACTCATACGGGAAAACAGGATTACGTCATGTTGTGCAACACATTAGGTACGCACGGACTTAACCGAAACGTGAAAGTTAGACAATGAACCGCCCAAACTGGTAATTAAGATACGATAAGCCGACTACGTCATTCATACGGCAAGCAACGACATCTAAATTTAAATCTGGATCGACGATAATAGAATAAGCTCTGTGAAGCTAGTGTGTATCTGAAATGAACGAAATTGGGTTTTAAAAAATGCGGAAAGCGCTGAATGCAGAAATTGTCCTTACAGCTTATTGTAATAAAAGAAGTTCTTCGAATAAGCGCCGGGTGGTACCCATATACGATTGAAATTGCGGGTTTACTATTCTGGACATGTTAATAACTACGGCATAAATTCAGAATATATACAAAGCAATAAAATTGCTTAACAACTGATGGTTGTTTACTAAATATAAATTACCAAACAAGTGGAACTGGAAAACAACTTATAGTTGTTGACTAGTTTTATTAAGTTTGAATGAATTTAAAATTTACAATAAGTAACCTAAAATGTTGTTCTCTGAATGTCATTTTTGGCAGTGGTCTATTATGATATGTTTTTCGGACTTTTTCCACTGTCTAGGGTGTAAATCACACAACGTTTCGGGAGTTTTGATCTACTCCCGTCTTCAGGTGTTCCTGGTTAGTCCTGAGATGGACGTAGAAAAACGTATAATATCAGTCCTCCTTGTGTGATTTACACCCTAGACAGTGGAAAAAGTCCGAAAAACATATCATAACCTAAAATGTGTTTTTCGAAAGCAAAAGGAAGCACAATGGTGGTAACTGCGCATCAGGATACACAAAAGGTGGAACTGCTCTTCAGTCGTCGACTATATGCTTCCAAAGATAGTAGCAATTAACTTACAACTATTTTGTGCCACCAGATACTACAATATGAATAGCCTTTCAAAGATAACGTGGAGAAAATTAGGGTTGCTTGAAAAACGAAAAAGGAACGAAAGGCCTGAAAGCAGGTGGCTTTACTTCCAAAATAGCATAAACATTCTAAAGCAGATAGTTGTTCAATAATCACAATATCAAGTGTGCACCTGAGTACTGATGCTTTTCGTGATAAATCCCTTCTGTAAACGTCACTAAAAGGAACTCAAAAAATACATCTTACAGCCTCGGAAGTAGAGTTGAGACTCAAAATTGTTCAAAAATGGGAACCATAAAACACTCTGCTAAAATTACATTAACAAACTTAAAAAAAGGACTGCTAGATGCCAATCCCAAAAATCACCAAAATTAAAGTATGATCAAAAATGATTTTCATCTAGTATAGCCATGGAGTATTTCCTAATTTATGAATGCAACTGCGTTTCTAAATATCAAACTTGACATTGGTTTTTAAGTGGCTGATAGTTGCATTCATAAACTAGGAACTATTCCATAGCTATACCAGATGAGCATAATTTTTGATCATACTATACTATACTGCTAGGCAACCTGATATACACAATGACATTGAAAATTGCAAATGGTGGTGTAAAAACGATTAGGGAAGAAACTTTTTAAAGACCGTAACGTAGTGATAAAAAAGCTATCTGCAAAATAAATTCCCCTTGTGCTAACTATTTAATCGAAAACGTATTAGATCTTCAACTTTTCAATAGCATTTGGTCTTAAACACTCAGTTTCAGTGTATATTTAATATAAAAAGCAACAAAAACAATGGAAACGCTACGATTCTCCCCATCAAGGAAATTACAGTTAGGAAACCTCCCGAAAAGATTATTCTCGATTTTCTGTGATGTTGAAAATATGGGTAATCATAACGGTAATATTATACGCTAAGGTTTAGAAATGATGGGATAAAAATATTTCTGGAATTCTGAAAACGAAAAAAAAATTTTTTGTAAATTTTTGACGACTGGAATTAGAAAAATATCATAAACAATTAAACTTTTAGTGGCTTTAAGGTAGAAATACGCTTAATTTGTAAAACAAATTAGTTATTAAAGGCGCCGCTATTGGAAATTGTATGTTACAGTACTTCTAAACAAGGCGAGAATAATTCACTGAATATTATATTGTAACATATACGTTTTTAATAGCAGGAAATTGAAGCTTTTATTTATTTATTCATTTATTATAGAGTCTCCTGACGTGCTGAATTACAACAATCACAACTGCCCATAAAAAAGATGAATACTTGTTACAATTTCGCTTTTTATGAAACATAAGTTATGAAGTAGCCAAACTACCTTCCGTGGTCTGCGTTTTATTTTGTGGTAGTTGGCAATAGCAATAAAAGTTTACACCGTATATGTAGACAGCATATGGTTGTTACTTTTACGTCTAGACATGTTTGGAAAGAAAACAAATTTTGCAGTTACGATCTGCAAAATTAAAACATTCCATTTTGTTGAAACGGAATAGCTATATTGGCCGATAAATAAGAAAAAGCCTATAACTTAAATACGTAATATTGATATTACGCCGAGCATGTTGTATAAACAAATGGTTGTTGTTCATTTATATCATATTAATTCATTCGTTACATAGAATGTGATTGGTACATGGTACGTAACAGGGTGACTTATTACTATTAGTATGCACCGCTACACACCGTATTCAAGATATTGTAATTAGTATCAATCGTTGAACTTATAAAACTGGGTTGTTTAAAAAGTATTTATACAATAATAATTAACTTTTTTTAACTTAGTCTACATTTTTTTATTGAGTAGTATAAGCTGCAATTCTATTTGCACTATATTAAAAGCAAATCGAAATTAAAATGAATTAAAAGTTAAAAATGTTAAATTCTGGTGTTATTCTATTAGTTACTCAAAAATTCAGCTAGTTGACTCTTTATTTATTGTTTAATTAGCCAGCCAGATACTATGCCTTTTTATTAATTTAATCATATACCCATTATAATAATGACCAGTTCTGGGAACATGCAAAACTCTATCTCAACAAGTTGGGTTTCAACAAAAATTGGGCATGCCTTTGTTAAGTATTATTAGGTCAAATTTAAACCACCGAAATTCGATATCAATGTAACTTCAAATTAATTCATATGTCTTTCCTATTATACATAATCATACATAATCAGGCAATAAAAACAATCTCTTTATTTATTGAGCATGTAACTGTATTAAACCTTGTAGATTCACTGGCAACAGCAGCCGCCAACTCGCCAATTAGACCGCCTGTTCTACCATTTTAATAAATGCCATATTTTGGCAGTTCACACGAACGATCTTTATCAATCACAATATTAGTCCAATATTAGTTCTTCCTATGTATCAATCATAGCCTTTCTAGTTTGCTATTACGTTTGATTATATGCTTTTTCCATATTTACATGCAATTTTTGAGAAAATGTCGTACTTTCATAACGCATTGCAATTATATAATAAATTTAACATGTCTTAATACTGTTTCCACATCTTAAAAATGTTATATTATAATAGATTTACATCAAATGGTAATTTAATTAATTGAATGTAAAATCATTTTGCATTAAACAAATAACAATTTGTATTACTTGTAATAGCATGACATCTCAGACGTACATACCTCGTTTCATTTATTAGTTGTGCATGTTCACTTCAAAACCCATATTATGGTTATTACGAAGGTAGCACCGTAAAGTAAGTTTTATAGCAAAACATTATATTTATTATTGTTTGTCCAACTATTCGCTTTTAAACTCTATACATTTACGCATTCGATAAAACTAATTTTGAAAACATAAATTCCACTCTTTTGAAGCTTTTTACAGGATTTTCGGAAGTTCCAAATCGCACACCACGCATTTTATCCTTTAATCGAAGAAATACAATGTAATCGGAATGTGCTAGGTCGGGACTGTATGGAGGATGACTTAGAAATTTTAACTTGAAATCCTTTAAAAAGTAGTTTGTTTTATGTTCGGTATGACTTGAGGCATTGTTATGGTGTAGAACGATCTCACTTCTTGGGCGCCGTAAACGAGCTTTCTGAATATCGTCTGGCAGGCATACTGCTGTGTACCATTCTGCGGTACACGCACGTTTATTTTCAAGCACGACAGTTATTTGAAAAGAAGCAAGCAATGATTTTCTTACCAACTCTTCCAGATCGCTTTACTTTAACTGGATTAGGATGTGTTGGAAACACCCATTATGCAGACTGCCGCCTAGATTCGGGTTCAAATGCATATATTCAGCTTTCGTCACCAATTATGATTTTAAACTGCTTTAGACATACCTTCATTATATTTCTTAAAACTTTCTTTACACCATTCCACACGCTGCTGTTTTTGCGTTTCTGTTAAACGGTATAGTATCCACCGATAACAGACTTTTCTTACACCCAAACGATTATGTAAAATATTGTTTGTTGCAGTCATGCTAATGCCCAAGGTGCTCGTAATAATTCTATAATCGTTCTTCGCACGGAGTCTAGGTTTATTTTGGTAACTGCTGAAATTGGCCTTCCTTTGCGAAGATCGTCGCTGAGTGAAACTCGTTGAAATTTCCTTAAATTCGTTAAACCAGTTCTCTACGAAGGCACTTGGTCACCAAATGCAGCGTGAAAACGTGAAATCGTAAAAGTGTATCATCGCTCTAAAATTTTCCTTCGTTAAATTAATTTTTGCTGCACAATACTTATTTCAAAATTAACCTGTATTACAACTGTTGCAATTATTAAAACTAAATTTGGAGTGTCCAACTAAAAAACAACAAATATTTGTTTCATGCTAAGTTTGATTTCCATAATGGACCTGATTATTAGTTACAGAGATTATGGTTGCTACCATCGTATGCACACAAATCCTTGTTTTTAGTGAAGAAGTCCTTTGTATAGAACCTACGGTCCTTAGCTTAGCGTTCAACATGCTGAACTTATTATTTATTTAGTTACCGTATGCTGCAAAAAATAAGCATTTGTCTCTTAAAATTTACATACTTAGTCCATAGTCTTTCCAAATGTGGCACACTTTCAGTAAAGATCTTTAAAAGGCCCTTAAAATATTCACTATAAAGTTTTCTAAAAATTTGTACTATTGTACTAGTACTATAAAAAAACTAGGACAAAGTTTTTAGCTGTGTGAATATAACTTTTTAAGTAATTGGCAACTGAGATGTGAATAAATTTAAATTTTCAAAATGTCCCTGTCGATTATGCTTAGAGTAAGTTTAGTTCAAAAAGCTAGAATTATTTGTTGCCCAGAAAACTGTATACGTAACTCTTCGGCCAATTGCACATTTATCATGTCTATAGTTCTTAGATTTTCATATTACAATTTGATGTGACATATGACAGGTTTAAATTACTCACTTGAAAGTTAAGATCATTTTATCAACTAAAATAATAAAAATTCATAGCTAATGGATTTAGAAATTGTCCTAGTTATATATAGCGTGATTTTTAAAACCTCAATTGCAGCAGGCCCTGGATAGCCTGAATCGAGTTTTTTAAACATCATTCGGTAGATTTTTTCGTCTCGGTGGGAAGTATTTATGATTATGTGTAAGCATAGAGTGAGTATCTTGTGCTTCCTTTTCCGTATACTTGTAGTTACTTATAACCTTGGTAACCTGTGGGCAGACACACCACATGTTTTTTTTTAAATTTTTTGAACTAAGAATACTTTTATTATTTAACAATTATTAAATTATGGAATTTTATTATTGAATCTTGAAAAAGACAAAAAATAACAATAATACCGGTGTAATAGCGGTTTTTTTAAATTATATAACTAATCTTCTTTCTTCGATAGTTCAGGCTACGAATAAGATATCGAGATACGGTTTTTACTAGCCTATTTAGGTATCATTTCACTACATTTTTATGAAAAAAAGTCATATTATTGCATTTAATTTTTTATAGAATTTTGCAATTTTCTGCTCTAGCGGAATCACTAAAAACTAGACATATCACAGGTAAGATAAGTTTGATGGAACAATATATGCTTTTTCCAACGAAACCAAGTTTGTTAAAATCCGTTCAGTCGTTTAGGAGTTACAGCTGTTTATTTAAAAAAACATTGAATTACCCCCCACCACTTTATTTTAATAGATACGTCAAAAGGTATTGAACAAAAATTACTAGAGTAAAGATTAGCTTTAAACAGCATATATTTTTTTGGTAACATTTACTAGGTGGATTTCAGTGAAAAATAACTTAAAAGTTTAAGATGGCGGTTACGCCCACCGGCGACCCTCTTGGAAATCTGAAAATATTTTCCATGGTCTTCTTTGGCCGCTGTAGTAATAGAATTTTTTACCGCAATTCTCTACGACTAATAATTTCCGAGATACAGCACTTTGCATTCTTATCTGGCCACCCTGTACATCTTAAGTCTAATTGTATTTGTCTAAGTAGTAGAAAACCCATCAGTTGTTTACCAAATTACATTTGAATTAATTATAATGAACGCTAGCTCTCAGTAAAGCACAAACTCTACTAATCTCACTTGGGTTCTTAGTTGATTGTGAATTACGAATTATCTGCTACGGTCCTTTTCACCGCATTTAGTTCCAATGCGCGGTAGCTAATTGTTTGCAATACTGTCAAAAATCTACAAAATGGAGTACGTATGCAAGTCTGCGCTTATTGACATTTAAAACCAGTTTATTATGAGAATTCGCACGGTAAATATGTAAATCTTTGCACTTTGGCGGCAATTAACAGCTTTTGTTACAGGCATTAATTTGTGGCTTCAATTCCTTCGCATAACCTCAAATTTGAGAAACCACTTATATTTCGAACTGCGCCTTGGCTGTGGCCATGGAAATGCGCGAATCCTCTTCAGTAAGGCTTCCTCTCCTATGCACGTCGAAATCCAACAGCACACTCTTATATTTTGGGCAAATTTGGGTACCTTATATTTTGCGGCTTCCAACGATGCTCGGAGGCGACCTGTTGGTTGCGGCCTCTGGAACGGCTTTTCTTGCTGTAGATGTTGTCGGAGGCACTCTTGCAATGCTGCCCACAGTTTTGCAGTACATACCCCTGGCTTAGGATTGTTATCTTTGCCGGTCACAGTTGTCGAAATCTCGTGCTGGATCGGCTGGCGAATCCTCGGGAAGGCCCCTCGTGGAAGTTTTTTATTTTTATGTGGGGGAAACCTCCGCAAACGATACCACACAAACTTGCACACTTGCACAATAAAATGGTAAACTTTTTTACTTGTAAAATGCTCATTTATTATATTAAAAGTATCATTAAAGTGGAGCACAATTCTTACACTGTCAATCTTAATTTATTTCATTTGTTCTTTTTTTACCATTATTAAAACAACTTAGATCTATTGCTATGGTTACAATACAAACGGAAATAAGTTTTGGTTAATTTAAATACATCTAGAAAAAAGTTTGATAACATAGTTTTAAATCTTCAAATTTCTTACAAACTAAATATTGTCTGTTTTTTATATTTAAAAACCGTTTATTTGCGCCACACACACAAACACGTTATATTATTTGCTCTGCTTTTTCACTCACATTAAATGCACTGTTTAATTATAGAGTTGCTTCTCAATTGCTTTTCCATGTGCTTCTGCCTGCTTTCTTCAGATTGCTCTATTGCAATGTACTGTTATTTCATTCTGGCTTCCTTACCTTTTTAGAATCCTCACAAATTTCACTGTCTAGCTTTATTGAAACTACGCCTCTTTTACTTGCACAAACCTTTTTGTGACTATTAATTTCTTTCCGTTCGGCTATTCATTATGCACAAAACCTATTATTTAATTTATTTGCAAGTCAACCTCGACTCCTGTGAAAAACAAGCTTGCCTTTTGCGTTCCTTACTTAATTACTTTATTAATACTGGCATCTCTTTACCAATGCATTCATCGTTTGAACCTTAAATCCATTGCAGTTACATAAAACACCCCAATTCTGTTGTTATTGAAATGTTCATTAATTTGTACTGGCTAGCAGAGTCGAGTCGTGGGCGTAAGACCATTATTGTTTTTTTCCCCAATTTTTGAAAATTAAAATTACCACGCATGAGTGTTATTTCTCAGCATGCGTTGTCATTTTAATTATCACAAATTTCAATTGCATGACTCAAATCTCTCTTTTAATCAGCCCAATCTGACATTTAACTTATTTTAAAATTCAGTTTAATAATAAATTGTATGTAATTCCTATTTTATCTAAACCCTATTTTATCTAAACTAACCTATCTTAATTAGTGTGTCCCAACATTTGTTTAAAATTAACCTAACCTATTTTATTCTACATTATCTAAGTATGGGTAAATTGCAGAAATGTGAAAACGTCCTTTGATTTTATTATCCATTTCATTAATTAATTCATTGCTTAATATCTTTGGTACTCTGTATGGTCCTTCATAAGCGTTTAGGAATTTGGTACAGATCTTCTCTCTTCTATCGGCTACCCTAAGCTTCTTTATGATCACTAAATCCCCGATTCTGTATTTCATGCGTTTCTTAATTCTTTTGTTTTGCTTCTCTTCGTAACGATCTTGTATATTCTTAACACGTTGCCTGAACTTCTCCATAAATTCTATAACTTCTGTTGCATCCTCTTCCTGCCTCCAAGGTCTTGCTGGTACTATGCCTTTGTATAATGTTACTGGGCTTATCTCGGTCGTAATGTTAGGTACGTTATTTATGAAATCTGGTGACGTTTAAAGTAATTTACTGAATTGTTTTACTCCCGCGGCTTTCTGCAACTTATGTTCGTGAGCTGGTCGTTTATAAATTAGGTTTCGGCATGGATATTGGGCACCCCCTTCTGTTGTGTTCATTTTACCAGAAATAAATACAATAATACTGCCTGAGCTGTAGAGAAACTCGTGAATATATGGAAGCTCGGTACTACACAAACTGGAAATTTATAACTCACTCGTAGAAAATTTATTAAACGAAAAATAGACTAGATGGGTTGTAGCTTTCCTGATTAGGTAAATCGCTTGAAAATCTCTCTCGTAAAAAGCAATATTAAATTTGAATATGTCCAAAAAACAGTTTTGTGTTTAAACCAGACGCCTTCGTCGGGTTTAACCACGCCACATTTCTAGCAACATTTACAGCAGCACACAACTGCTGTTAATACTTCAAACTCGAAACACCCGTAATTTTCGAGGATATGCCTCCAAGATGACAAGGAGCCGTGGAACACAATAGCTTCCGTCTGTGGAAAGGGACTGACGGTTCATTCCGCATGCACCCTTAGGCTACAGGTTACCGATATAAAGTCGTGCTTTTACAACGTTTTAAGATTCACAGAAGGCCTACATATAGCTGCTAATTTTTAATCCCCATTTAAACCCTCGCGGAGAGGCACTTTTATTATTGCTCTGCGCGAGCATCAAAATTCGCTTTAGGAGTGCTGTGGGGCGATAAAATCTTCTGAAATATAAAAAGCAAATAATATTTATTTATTATTGCAATAAAACGCTCATTGCGCTTTTGTTGATATGTCAATTCGTTGTCAGCTTTATTAGGTCGTTCCTCCCAAAAATATATCCTTAAGCTCGAACATCTCGAAGGAAAAATAAATATTGCGCATTTCTTAAGTAAAATACTCTGCAAGTCTGCTAGTACTAGTAAGTTTGGTTTAACAGTGGAGAACAAAGGCGCTGAATTGAAATACACATAGTTGAGAACGCTATTCGTATGCAGATTTCCACTCGAGAACAACAGATGGCGCGAAGTCTTACTCCACGTATTTTTCTAAGTGTTCCTCTGCACCTGATTTTCTTAAAAGAGCAAAAGTTTATTGGATCGTTCTTCTTCGAAAGGCCAAAAATCAAACTGTACGGCGTACGAGCAGTATCGTCTTACGGAGCAAGCTTCTAAATAAAATTTCAGCGGGGATCGATTTTATTAGTGTAGCGAACTTAATACCCATACGAACCTCTACGTTACACGTGAATGAGGATCGTTTTAGCTTTGATATTGTTTTCGCCGACCGGGAAACTTTAATTTAGGGGAAGTGGCTATATTTTCACTTACTCAATTAACAAAATTTATGTTGCTGTATCAAAGCGACCGCTCGTTTCTATCACTCTTATGAGGGTTAACGGTCTTCCGTGTTCCTTTTGAAATCTAGTTTTGTTGTATTTATTTATTTTGGTTGTAGTTCACATACATTTAATGAATGTTGGGTTGGGTAGCTACAAAGTCCTAGACGGCAGTTTTTGTGAGTTTCATGGTATATTAAGATTATTAAGTGCTATTGGAATCTTTATTAATGTTACATTGTACACAATGACCAACTAGGAGTATGCACAGTAAAATGTAAGGCTATTTCATTAGTTGTTCTAAGGCAAGCTGGTTTATTATTTTTTAATGATTTGTATTATCTGATCAGTAGCCAGACTTTATGAATAATTAGTTATTTTTTATTAAATTCCAGTAATGTGCAAGCTATCTGAAAAGATATTTAACAATTCATATGACAATTATACTAATGACACAAGAGTGTGTTCATGAGCATCTTTTTTTTAAACTTTAATCATATATGATTGTCAGTTTACACTGAAATCGATTGATGCCTAGTATTAATAAAGAGTTTAATGCAAATATTAAATAATTAAATAAAGGCAAATCAACACAATGCTCAGGGTATTTTTATTGTGTTAAGCTTTGCTTGTCAGTATTTTAGGCTTATTAAAATGAAATGTATTTATTACTTTTCAAATAAAAGGGTTAACTGCCCCTTTCTATATTTTATTGAACTGCAATAATAATTTAGGCTAGCTCCAGCAAAACACAAAATTCCTTCTCAGGTGGGTTCAGATCTGAGCTTTTGAAATTAAGTTTAGAAAATTTGATTCAAAGTAGCTCACATGCGCGATTCTAGTACATTCGATCTACACGCTCCAATTATTCATATCCTCACAACTTGACACAGAACGTCGTTAGTGCTACAGCGTTTATTTGAATATTTAACAGTGAAATTCTACAAGGAAACTTCAGGTAAATTGGTACAAAACTCCCGCCTAGCAACAACTAATTCGATTTTGTTTCAGGGATGACGTCAAACGACTCTCGCAATTCATTTGTCTTACTTCCTGCGATGGCTTGGAATTCTTGCAAGAACCGCAAATTCTACTGACGCCATGTAAATTTGTAAATTCCTAAGATTGAGGCGTATATGGACCATTGGAAACACGTTTAGTCTCTTCAACAAGGTCTAATATTGGAGTTTACCAGATTTTCTGAACTTGTAACTTCTAGCCGAACTTCTCTTCGAAGCTGGTCGCAGGGTGACGCCGATGGCTTTATGCTCTTGGAGGCCCTTCCTTGGCAGCAAATCTTGTTCAGGATGCTTGTGCAGACCCCTCTGTCTTGTTGTAGTGAAAACCCCCGGTTTCTGCAACTCAACTGGGTTGGTATCGACGTTCGGAAACTCCAGGTATCGGCCCGCAGTTCACAACCGAATATTGTTTGGAAAATTTTATAATTTTATCCCGGGGAACTTGCTGCAAACAATACCGCAGCTACCTGATAACTTGTACAGTAAAATTGTTATCTATTATTGACAAAAGAGAATCGCGTTGCTAGGTTACAGCGATCTCATATTGTTTATCGGAAATTAGTTTTAATTACAAATACACACAAATGGAATAAAATTTGATAACATTTTTCTAAAATCTAAAAATTGCTTAAATCACTGCTCTGCTATAACACTTATTTTTAAAATGCACTGAAGTTGAGTTCAATTTTACACACGTCACTGTTTGTTCTTCAATTAAGTTGCTCTCGTTCTCTATTGCTCTTTGCAATATCTATTTTTTCTTGCTTCGATTTCGTTTACCTTTCAGCTTGCTTGCTTTTCATTGGCCTGTACTTTTATTAATAACTCTACGCTCATTCAGTATGCACATAACCAACCTTTTGTGTTATTTAATTTCATTTGGTCTGGCTACAAATATGCTCAAACCTATCATATTACTTATATTATAATCCTTCTTTGACTCAAAACTCAAAATTCCTCTGAAATCTGCCTCGCCTATGCTTGCCTTTATCCCTCTAATTATTCTTCTTGCATCTCGTTACCAATGCATTTAATAACTTCAATTACTGTTTTAAATTGTAATTAAATAAAATATTTTAACTCTGTGCTTTACTTGACCTTGTTCAATATTTCTCACTGCATAGAGAGGCAAACTGTGAACTTAAAACCATCTCAACACAATCTATCTGGGTAACGGGAAGCCACCGCAGGGAATGTGATTCCCAAAGACAAGGTGTACGACGTCCAGCGCAAATAACAATTTTGCTTTAACCCTCGCACCAACATCCAGTATCGACTACGCTGCTTTTAGAAGTAAATACGCCATCCTTCAGCTCGTCACACAGATTCGAAAGGAGTTTTGACCAGGATTAGCGATTAGTTAAGCTCCATTTTGCGAAAAGCTGGAGTTTATCGAAACGCATACAAAGCGGCAAAATACAACTTCCAGCTACCTGTCACTCTACGAGGAAGCACCCGAATTCGGGACAACGTCTTATTTAACGATAATTCGGCACTTCTGGCTGTTATTAGCGCTAGAAACCTTCTCTTTGATAACGTGAACCGGGAGGCGATCAATCAAAATGCCACCTTGAGATATTAAGCAAAACTGCCGCGCGCCGCGAGGAATATCCAAGACTCGTGTCCAGCATCCCCACTGAAATGCAATGCCATTGGTGGACAGGAAAAAAACTTCACCACGGTTGCCTTAAATATTTTAAATAACATAACATACTGCTACATTAAATACATCAATATAATTACAGTTCTTGACAGGCACACCTGTGAAGCCGAGGCCTGTAATAAAACACCTACACGCGTGAGATCACACGGCATACAAACTACGGGACGTTAGTTCTGAGAGCCTAATGAAAAGTCAGCCACTGATTGCAAATAGCGATCGATTCTTAAGAGAGTTTACACATGCAGATTGCTAACTATTGTAATCAAAATGGGCATCACTACACACGCTTATAATTAAAATAATAGCATAAATTTGCTTACATTAATGCAGAAACGAATCCGGCGGAACTCCGGGCTCGAATAAAGGATTTGGGGTTGGTAGTCACCAGGCCATAGGTGTCCGCGAAGATTGTGACGAGTCACAGGCTCGGCGACTTTGGCCTGGGTTGCCGACTCGGCAAAGCGGGAAGGTAGTTGAAGATTAAAACGGAAATCTAGCTTTCTTGCCTGGAATGTTTATTTTAATGCTACCATTTATAGCTAGTTTCTAGGTGCACGTTCTCTATTTTTAATTAGGCTTAAACTTTGTAATCTACCTTAACAAAAACTGCCAACCTTGATCTTGTGCGTGCATTATTTAAATTTGTTTGGGTTCAGTGGGGCTAGAGGATGCGGCGATAAACGCAACTTCCAAGCCAGATCCCAAAAATTTTCAGTTTAAGCATCAGTCACAGGCCCTTCACAATTGAAGCCGAACTTCCCTGCGATTCACTATACCAAATCGCCATAAGGCGAGTTAGATAAAGCGACTTGCTAACTGTGCAATATCTAATTTGCTGCCAAAAGTGTTTGAGTACAGCAAGCTCGTTCTTACATTTTAATAAGTGCAATTTTTATTGTTTTTGGGGTGAGCAACTCTTCAAATACTCGAACAGTGTTTTTTAAGCTTTTCGAGGACTTGTCGGCTAGTCGACCGGCGCCAAAGCCAGAGCTAAGAGGAAGGTACTTCGCCTTCGTGTGGAAATCGCATGGCAATCCAACCTGCAAAGCAGCAACCCGTATACTTCGAGGATCAGAAAGTAACCCAATATAGGAAGTGTTTGCAGTTTAAAGCTATAATCAGTCGTTACAGATATGTTCGAATCGTACTTAAAATAATGCGACTTTAAATGTGAATTATGTCGGGTTTTGATACATGCAATCGTGGACAAAGTCGGCTCCAGCCAGGACCTCCTTCAAGCAGTTTAACGGCTGCGCTTTTTAATACAATTATTTCGAGGTTATTTTCACTATTGCTTTATGTATGTACAAATTTACCAGAAAGTAACACGAAGCTGTATCGCCCGTATTAGTGATGTTATTAATTAACACTTTGTGTGTTAGCCATGGCCATCCATTTTGAGGTTTAATTCTATTTTATTTGGTTTTCTCTATGATCTTATATATGTGTTGATATAGTGTTGTAAGCAATTAGTTTTTTTGGTGAATATTTCAGCCCGAGAACATTACAAGTACAGATCGGCTTCCTGTTATGGCAAACGGTGATCGTTGGTAACCACGACTGAGTACTGGAAAGAGTTTCATGTACACTGAGCTACAAGGTAAACAAACAGGGCGGATTAATGATTATTTAATTCGTATTTAAGTTTAACGTTTCAATGCAGGGGCGGCACAAACCTATCGTTACAAGATATATGGAGCTTGAAGCCGCCGACAGTGTCGAGGGCGGGTCGGTGATGAAGCAATGGTGGACGGAAGCAGTAAGGTGCTTGTGATAAGCGGTATAAAACCGAAAATGAAGCGTGACACTCCGAACTACACTCTAATTTGGCGGTACTTGCCGGGTTTCTCTTCCGAGCCTCCGGGCGTTAGCATAAAACCATTTGTTGTTGCAGTTCAATATCCTTTAATATTCCTGTTTTGATGTTTTGTAACGTTTCGCCCAGCGCGAACGCGATTTTGAAATTAAAAATTAATGTACGCGTTTCCCTTGGCGTAAATCACATTAAAAACCGGAGCGCTACATCGTTGGATCGCGCGGAAGACGATAAGTTACGTCACCGAGGGCAGACGCAGGGATTTCTCCGCGCACCTAGAGTAAGGACTCCCTCCTCCAGTGAACCGGCTTGAACTGCTGATTACACCAGGCCAGGCTATATAAAGCAGATTCGAAGCTATTTCAAGACAGGATTTTTCCCGAACCTCTTCCTCACCTGACTCAGCTCAGGAGGGCATGCAGGCCCTTCGAGAATTTTCTTAGAATTACCCTGCTCCTTCTCCCTCACCCGGTGGAAAACCTACCAAAACTACCCCCTTGTTCCTCCTCACCAGGAGGGTTCCGTTGTGCGCTATCGCGTGGGAAACCTGCCAAAACTACCCCTTTGTGCCTTCTCACCAGGAGGGTTCCGTTGTGAGCTATCCGGTGGGAATCCTGCCGAAATACCCGCTGATTTTGCCAATCAGACCACCTCAAATAATTCACCCGGTCTCGGCAACTCGGAGAACACTTTAAATCCGAGAAACTAATTCTCACTAGTCAAAACGTCTAATTAGCCGGCTTTGAAACTATTAATTACGACCTGGACGACGTAGTGCGAGAGCGGATTGTAGTTCGCCTCAGAAAGTCCATCCTGTAGGTTACCGCAACGAAAGCAAGACGTCCAGGTGAGGCCGCATTAATAATTTCGCAAAATCCTATTTTCGGGCCATTTTCACGTCACACATTAACCGCGAGCCTGAGCCAAAATTCACATTTTCTCGGAAAACCGCCGCCTACAAAGCCCGAGCTTAAATTTAATTACAACAATGCTCACCTAGATCTTTAAGGTCCTGAAGAAGATATCCTCGGTCCGGCTGTCCACCAGCTCGCCACATTCCGTACACCTGTAGACCACGATAACGCTGATAGCACCAGGTATATATATTATTTAATATTATTTTGTCTGCACTGTTTCCCGATTAAAAGTTCAAAGCTGAGTTTCATGTTTACGTACCGCTGTCAACTGCGGGCCCCGCTAATCAAATGACATTGCAGTCTTCAGATTTGACGATCTGCTTACGAGTCAAGTAATCTACTTGATGTATAACCTGGTCAATAAATGACTGACAGAGCCCGAGTCTCAACGAGAGAGACCTATCATTAAAAGAGGACTATTTGAGTTACAAACGTTATTATAATTTTATTTCCTGACTTTTGAATACAAACTTATACGTTTAGGAAAGTTATTCGGTTTTCCTTTCTTGGGTAACAAGCTTGAGACTAATAAGTAATACTTTGGCTTTTTCTGAGCTACCTGGGAGCCGGTTTCACTCCGGCGATTGTAGCAAACATTTTAATTAAACTAAATTAAATTAAAATAACCAGACCGGCTACAATATTATTTAGAAAAATACGGCAATAATTTGTGCTTGTTTGAAAATCTATTCAGCCCCTATCAGATATACCGCTTGATTTTTAATTAGTTAGAAAATGACGATTTGCTAAACTATCAAAATCCAAAAATGCTATATTTAGAAATTAAGCAGGATTTCAATGATATATTTTATTCATCAGAGTGACCTTCGACAAAAATCACGTATGTCGCCTGTTCCATTTGAAACATTTGAACTACTTAAGGTTGTATGTAATTTGGCAGAGTAAACTCAATCGCAATTGATTTTTTGGCCGTTCCATGTTTCTAAACTACATTTCTAGTATGCCGTGTATTTGATGATTAGTGAAAACTATGGCTGAAAATATAGGTATAAAATTGCAGGGCTTGTTTGAAAAGCAGTTTGGGACTTGTCAAATGAATCTGACAGAAAGTGACAGTTGTATTAATTAAAATTACCTACTTTCTGAATTAATACTACACATACAGCTTATGTCTACATTTTCTTCCTTGGCCCTCTTGGGCGAATCTTTTTTTGAATCACCTGTTCAAAACTGCATACAAAATATCGTCTTCCTCCATCAAATAGTTTTTGAGCTATACTTCCAATAGATGGGCAGACAGACTGACATACAGACAGAGAGATAGACAGACACAACAAACAGATAGATAGACAGACGGAATTGGGAAAACCTGATCTGCGTCATCTAGGGATCTTGAAACGTGAAGATCTGAAGAAATATCGGAAGGTGATTTTTTTATGATAACAATATTTCCTGGGTCTTTTAGACGAGGGAAGTAAAAAGAAATAAACTGGACCTAAAAATTAAAAAAAAAGAACGTAATGGCTTCCAAAGAACAAATTCAGTTTTGTCACTCACCAATAGAGGTCTATAAAGTTGCTGTAATACCGATATGGACATGGTATTGTACTATGGAGATCTGCAAAGAAGTAGAACTTTAATATATGTGTGTAACGCGAACACATCAAAGTGTGGTAATTCAGCGACGTCATTAACTTTCCTGCATCATTTTTGCTTATAAATAATTCTTGCAAATAAGATGACAACATTCTAGTTGTGTTGCACCTTTCTTGGATGGGATTTGAATTTTGAACGAAACGTGCATTCATTATAATGACTTGGATGGAACACTCTGGGTCCCCCGTCCAAAGAAGTTTCATTTTCAGAAGTTTTCTGAAACAAAGACGAAAATATTCCGACAGATTACTTATAACAAGGTAAAACTGTGACAGGACTGTACCATTCTCCATTATCCACTAAGGTTCCCAAAAAATATGCAAAAAATTGCGGGAAGGTTTCTCACAGTCTGATCTTACAGAATCTATTGATATGTATTTGACTGCGTTGAAATTAATGAATTAGACTTGGAATTGATTGACCATATTTGTATAATTTGGTCCCTTCGAATTACCAATTAATTTCAAAACTGGAAAGATATTTGAAAGGGTCAAAATTTTCTTAAAATAAAATTATAATAATTGCCATTGAAGGGTGGTCTGCAGACCAAGACAGATATATTTTTAAAGGTCCAAAATTACTTTATGACCGACGTACTAACTGTATAAAGTGATACGGGAGTTCTATTAAAAGAGCCATGTTCTAAAATACAGCGACATTTTCTGTTAAAGACTAAGAATTGATAGATATATTCTCGTGCAATATGATAATAATTGTGCACCAACGTTTTAGTTGCAATTTGAGTGCATGTTATGCAGCTAAAGGGAATTTAACGCCCGTCTATTATTTAGTGAACATAAAACGCAAAACAACAAAAATTGAATAAGCTCGTCCAGGAATTAAATATGAGCACTTGTGTAGTTCGAAACGCGAATTTTGCAGCTATAAACTCGGACTTAAAACTTCATTTATAATTAATATAATTGGGGTAATTACAAACAGTTTCGCTTGGTTACTATGTTCATTTTCTAGGCTGGCATAAGAGTTGGCGAACACAGGAAGTTTCGAATGCATTCTCTAGAGACGGCTCTGTTGTGCGATACTTCCAAGGCTATATAAACGGCTAATTGGTTCTTTATTTAATAAAAGCGAGTTTTGTGCATAACCTCGCCTGCTGGCAAGTCCTTGATTACACGCTAGATTTAGAATTTAAAGAGATGCGTAAGTGCATCATAATAGATATTTCACAAGCTTTTTTAAGCTGTACTCGACTTTTCGTAAACTGATTTTCCTTGTTAGTGTGATTATGAAAACTGGCTTTGTTTATTTTGCAAATGAAAAACAAACTAATCTGAATGGAATGCCAGCACTCCAGCCATTACTTAAAGAAATATGGCACAATAATAAAAATAGAGAGGGGAACTTCTTGGATTCCTCTGGCCTGAGGCTTTGTTCTCATGTTGCAGCAAACACAAATAGGGCGCCTTCCATTCAACCGATATCGTTGCAACTTTATTATTTGTGCCCACAGTATTATAGTGAGTTTATTTTTCGTGAAACGATTGGTTGTAGAGGCTTTGTTTTCGGACGATAACGAAAAGGATATTTTAAATGGAGGTTTATTGATAAATAACGTTTTCTGGAATTATTTTATCTACTTAATTAAAATATTATTACCATCTTCAGTTTATTCTGATTGCTATGGTAGTGAACATCTTCAGATTATATTTAAATCCAAAGATGAGAGTCGTTTTAATCGCACAACAATGTGGTGTGGAACAAAGGGTTAGAGATTGCTACACGTCTTCCATTCTGATTACACAGATAATTTTATGAAAATTGTTATAGTTGTTATATAATTGAACATGCCGACTATTCGGACAATAAAAATGGTTGTTGTTAAGAAGTTTTACTGACAGCAATCAATTGTTTAAATTTAAATTCTCTTTGTATACGTAGCTTATGGAAAAATATTTGTTCTTTTCCATATAAATCTATAGTTACGTTCTATTAAGCTGTTTATAACAGAATGTAGGGGTTTGTCCTTTTAAGTGTTTTCAAGAAGATAGAAAAGTCTACCCAATATAAATTTATTTAAGCACTTTGGGCTAACGGTTTGACCGTCCATCGGAGGATACTTTTATTAGATGTATGTTTAATTAACATAGTTAAAACATACCGTGTACGTCTAATAAGTTGATTACTAAGTATTTTATTAGTCTCTTAACTATTGCATCTTTAGTTGCATTTTTTGTTTGTTTACACTTTATATTTCAGAAACTGCTAGATAAGATAAGCCACATTAACTTTGGTCATATTGTAACCAACAATTACCTGTAGGATCTCGAAAGTTCTAGCGTTTGGCACTCTAGCTACAACAGATGCCAATGTTTTGACCGTTACAGCAGCTTCTAATTAGTTTTGGACGAATTGCGTTTAGTCCAGTCAGTAGGGGGTTTTGCCCTACAAAAGGTGGAGTAGAAATGATTTTTATATATGCTGTTTAGGTCGGGATCCTAATAAAAAATCCAAGTTTTAGACCTTGGGGGACCGCGCGAGCCGCCATCTTAGATTCAGGGTGCTAAAAACTGGTCAAAAAAGACCAATTAAAAGTTAAAGAAGACAAGATTCTTGACATTTTTCGTATATAACTGTTTTTTGTAAGTTTAATATGAAAGGAGTTACAGTGGCGGAAAAGATGAACATTTCTCTAAAAAATAGCGTAATTTCTCATTTTTAAATTTTTTCTTGTACTATTTCTGGCTATTCGTTGCGTAGTTATACCGTCTTTTTTTTTAATTTGTTTATAGATTTTGCGTAGCTGGCAATTCTGGACACTGAAAAATTTAGTAGAAAGTGGTTATACATGTGATTGTTGTGGTTTTCAAACGTAAAGCTAATTAAGGTAAGCTTCTAAAATATTACTTTTGAAAGTCGTTTTTGTAAGAATTTGTATAATACTCGAAAAACCTTCGCGTATCGCTCATTATTGTTTAACCAAGCCCAGTCCAATGGGACTAATACTTGAACATAACCTCAACAACAAATGTAACCAAGCAAACGTTTAATTTATTTACTAATTCTTGAGAAAAACAACAAAAACTGAAAAACCTGATTTTTCAGGGTTATATTGGACGATGCCCAGAAGACATAAACACAAGTTGGGCACTGCGTTTCGGCGAAATTATGGCCCTCAAAATATTGAGGATGCGTTGAGGGCTGTTTTAAATGATCATTTGTCATTCCAGCAGGCAACAGACAGATTTGGGGTACCACGTTCTACGTAACATTCCAAATATCTAGGTAGACATGGTGATAAGCTTGGCAAACCGTCTGCAATACCACTTGCTGATAAAAAATTGATTGCCAAAGCAGCTTTAACTGCGGCGGAATTTGGAGTTATGAAAGACTTTGTGGAGCAATACAGGGTGCCCAGATTTCGTAGGGACAACATGGGTAACTTTTGTATTTGAAGAGATAGAGAGATGGTTAAATTAGCAAAAAGGTGCAGGTTTGAGAGCTCATTAAGAATCCATCTTTAAATTTTACTCGTCATGGCCCACTTGTCTAAAATTAAAAAAAAACAAAATCTCCTAATTTCTTTTATATGCCGCAACTTTTTTGTTACTTAAGATATTGAGATGCGATTTGAACTAATTTGCACGGTAATTTAAATACTTTTTTAGGATACTGCATTGGTAACTAGCGTTTACATAATTACAAACGAGTCCGGTAGATAAAATTTACCGGCCTAGACCAGTAGTAAAACTACCGGCCGGTAAATTTTATCTACCGGACTCGTATCCTAAAATAGCTATTTACGTTATTAGACCGGTAGCAACATTTTTATGGCCGCGCCAATACTTTACAGGTTGAGCCCGTAGGGCGAGACCTGTATGTTTGGCAAGGCCATAAAAATGCTACCGGTCGTGTATCGTATAAGATTTTTTAGGATACGAGTCCGGTAGATAAAATTTACCGGCCGGTAGTTCTACTACTGGTCTAGGCCGGTAAATTTTATCTACCGGACTCGTTTGTAACTATGTAAACGCTAGTTACCAATGCAGTATCCTAAAAAATCTTATACGATACACGACCGGTAGCATTTTTATGGCCTTGCTAAACATACAGGTCTCGCCGTACGGGCTCAACCTGTAAAGTATGGGCGCGGCCATAAAAATGTTGCTACCGGTCTAATAACGTAAATAGCTATTATTGGCACTTAAAAAAACCAATTTTATTTGTGTAAATTTTTAGTAATCTAACCTAACCTCAAAATTTTAAATTGGTACCGTGCAATTTTTTTGGCCCTTTCAAGAGAATTTTTTCTGAATGCAATGATGTATTACATGATATGGAAACTTTTTCAAAATTTTTAAAAACTGAGCTTATTCTTTTTACATGCAGAAATCACTAGTGCTATGATCACAATAGCTTTGTTTTTCGTTTATCACGTTATCTGTGAAATTATGTTTCGAAACACAGAGCAGGCTTATCATCATACGTGGCTGTCAGTAGTGTGAGTGTTATTACTTCAACTTATAATGGAAAATTTTGAAAATATGATGTATTTTGTGCGTATATCAAGTACGACAAGAACGTAGAACTTACACGTCAAATATACGGAACACACTGACACTACTGGAAGACACGTATGATGATAAGCGTGCTTTTTGTTTCAAAACATAATTTCACAGATAACGTAATAAATAAAAAACAAAATTATTGTGATCATTGCACTAGTGATTTCTGCCTATAAAAAGAATAAGCTCAGTTATTCAAAATTTTGAAGAAGTTTCCATATCATGTAATACATCATTGCATTCAGAAAAAAATCCTCTCTTGAAAGGGCCAAAAAAAATTGCACGGTACCATTTAAAATTTTGAGGTTAGGTTAGATTACTAAAAATTTGCACAAATAAAATTGATTTTATTAAGTGCCAATAAATGTATTTAAACCATGCACATTAGGTCAAATCGCATCTCAATATCTTAAGTAACAAAACAGTTACGGCATATAAGAGAAATTAGGAGATTTTGTTTTTTTAAATTTTAGACAAGTGGGCCATGACAAGTAAAATTTGAAGATGGATTCTTAATGAGCTCTCAAACCTGCACCTTTTTGATAATTTAACCATCTCTCTATCTATTCAAATAGAAAAGTTACCCATGTTGTCCCTACGAAATTCGGGCACCCTGTATATTAATCGAAAAGGGGTTGTAAGACAATTTCGAAACAATAAACCGGATAGCGACCGGTGCCATTATTTCCTGTTAAGAAATCCCGAATTATCAAAAAGAAATTCACACAAAACATTAAAAGATGCCGAGCTGAATTAACCCCGAATGTGATTGTAGAATATTTTGATAATTTGTTGGAAACAATTCGTGATGTGCCTCCCGCCAACATTTTGAACTACGACGAAACAAATATGACCGACAACCCAGAATGTCAAAAAGTTTTCGTTCGAAAAGTGCAAAACATGCCACTAGGATATTAGATAGTTCCAAGTCCTCTAGATCACTCATGTTTGCGGCGTTAGCAGATGGCAGCCTTTTATCCCATACATCGTATACAAGGCCAAATATTTATATCCAGATTGGATAGAGGAAGGTCCAGAGGGTGCTCGATACAACCGCACACAATCTGGATGGTTTAATGCAGACTAGTTTTTCCAAATAGCGCTATCAGCATTACGCTGTAAATAAGGAAAAAAAAATATAATCGGAGATAATTTGGGGAGCCATCTATCCTACAAAGTTATTCAATCGTGCGAAGAAGGACATAAGGGGTATTTTTATCTTTCCTCAAAATATTTTGTAATTTTCTTTTTATTTTCTACGGAGATTCCCTTTCTACCAAAGAATTTTAGTTTCTTTAGTTTAAATTTAAAAATATATATTTCTTTCGTTTGAAAAAAAATTACAGTTTTTAATGTTTTTTAGTTATTATGTTAAGTTCTTTCTTTAGGTTATTTAGAATTTTTATATGTTTTTTGTACCGAAAATGTGAAAATAAAACGCAAATAAACGTATTTATTGGATTTTGGTTGTATTTGTCCTATTTATTGAATTCTTGATTAAAAATAAAATTATTTTTGGTCGAAAGTGTCTGATAAAGGTTTTAGGACCGTCTCTATCACCTATTCAGCACAGTGTTAAAATTTTCAGTGAGAAAATTACACCGTCCAATATATCTCCCTACACGAGGTTATATGGGATGACACTATTGTTTAAAAAAAAGTTCAACAACTATATTTTTTGCATTTTTTTGTAAAATTTACTTCCATTCGACAAAGGCTTCCGATTAAAAGAGGTTTAATATTTTACTTCGGAGCAAAGAAAAGTAAAACAAACCAAACTATCATCCAATATATTCCCAAATGACGGTAATAATTTGATAAACGTAAAGTTAAACTGATTTCCACAACACCATGAGGTAGAGTTAATGGCGCTTTTTTTTATTGTGGTATCCCCAGTAGGCCCAATTAACGTCTTCATGAGGATCTCCATCCTCAATGTTATCTTCAAAGTCATTGTCTGTGCTCTTGAGACTCGGGACTTCCATTGATGAAATCTCCTCATCTTCGTCCTCCCTCTCGATGCGAACTTCTGGTGCATCCTTTTTTGCAATTGCATGATATTAATTTTAATAAAGTCTCGGGTGCTGGATTCTCTTATATTGTTACTGGAGTGAGCCCATTGGTTTCAACTTTCCAGTCCCAGTCTTGTGCATTTTTTCGATTTCATACCACTGTTGGACTTATTAATGCGTCCTAAATGCATGATACCGTGCAGCGTCCTTCGTTGGTGGCAAAGAAGCAAGATTAAATGTGTTTTACTTCGACACAAACTGTAGGAAGTATTGAAATTCCCTCATATCGAAAACCACTCTGAGTCAAATATCTCTAAAATTTCGCGCCAACTGATTAATGAACCCACTATACCAAATGTCCGTCTCGTCTGTGCGGATCTTTTGGTGAAGACCCCAGCTCACTAGATCTCTCCCTCGTATTGGGGGGTGCCTAAACGTGCTGTGTGGTATACGTATGTTAGTATGTGTACACGATTCCGGTCGCCAGGAAACTTCCTGAAGTTTTTTTTTAGTTTTCATACTATAGGTCCTCCGAAAATGAAGGTAACATCAACTTTTGAGGTATGGTCGAAGGCAAAAACAATTTTTTTTTGTTTTCTATTTTGATAAATAACTGGTTCATAACATTTCATTGTACTAGCGAAACGGAGTGATGCTGAGTGTCGAAGTATTCTTGAAAAGCACTAAAGGGCGCTTTTTTTGGGTGGGGGGTACCGTATATTCTTGTACTTGATTTTGCGAAATATTGGTAATGGACTTCTTCCAAGGTATTTTCTTCCATGTTGCCATCATAGAAAGCAACGAGAAAGCGTGTTCCAGCCTCTGCGATATTATCTGGTTTAACAATGTTTTGGAGAAATGTTCACCTTTCAGCCGCTGTAACTCGTTACATATTACACTTTCAAGAAAAATTAATATACAAAAAATATCAAGAATCTTGTCTTCTTTAACTTAGTATTAGACTTTTTTGACGTAGGATCAACCGTTGCGGAGTTATTTGGGAAATACCAGTTTTTAGCACTTTTAATCCAAGATGATGGCTCGCGCATTTCCTCTCCAAGGTCTAAATTTTTCATCAGGATCCCGACCTGAACAACATATGTAAAAACCGTTTCTACCCCACCTTTTGTTAAGCAAAGGCATTTTTTGTCCCTACAGACTGGGCTAGTTATATTGATAGTTTGTTAAGCAATAGTTACGAGAAAATGTATTTTAAATCATAAATTAAATATGTTTTCTAACAACTGCATCTCTTAAATTGGATTTTGAAGGAAACCTGTTGAGACAAGCATTATTATCAAATTGCTAAAGCCGTGAACTATTGTAGTTTTAAATATAGAATGATCAAACATTTTTCTCATCTAGTATGGTCGTGGAATAGTTCCTAATTTATGAATACAACTATAACTTATTTAAAAATCAAATGTCAACTTTGAAAGTTAAGTGTAAACGTATTAATAGATAAACGGGGCTGCGCGCGCTATTGCGCGGTCTATTCTATTCAATTTACCACCAGTTTTAGGCTTAGACCAAAGAAGGAAGCCCCCGGGGCTTCGCCCCTCTCCAAGGGGGCTTCGACCCTCTCCAAGGAGGCCCTCGGAAAACCGCCCCTCTCCAAGGGGGTTCACTGGGCTCCAGGGGTTTCGACCTTCTCTAAAGGGGCCCACGGGGCTCCAGGGGTTCCGCTCCTCTCTAAGGGGGCCTTTTGGGTTTTGGGGACTCCGCCCCCCTCCAAAGGGGCCCTTGGGACTCCGCTTCTCTTCAAGGGGGCCCTCGGGACTTCGCCCCTCTCCAAGCGGGCCCTTGGGACTCCGCCCCTTTCCAAGGGGGCGCTCGGGGCTTCGCCCTTCTCCAAGGGGGCCCTTGGCGCTTGGCACCTCTCCAAGGGGGCCTTCGGGACTTCGCCCTTCTCCAAGGGAGCCATCGGGTCTCCGCCCCTCTCCAAGGGGCCCTTGGGACTCCGCTTCTCTTTAAGGGGGCCTTCGGGACTTCGCCCCTCTCCAAGGGGGCCCTTGGGACTTCGCCCCTCTTCAAGTGGCCCTTGGGACTCCGCTTCTCTTTAAGGGGGTCTTCGGGACTTCTCCCCTCTCCAAGGAGGCCCCGGGGCTTCGCCCCTCTCCAAGGGGGATCACGGGACTCCGCCCCTCTCCAAGGGGGCCCCGGAGCTTCGTCCCTCTCCAAGGGAGCTCACAGGGCTTCGCCCTTCTCCAAGGGGGCCCTCGGGACTCGGCCCCTCTCCAAGGGGGCGCTCGGGGCTTCGCCCTTCTCCAAGGGGGCCCTTAGCGCTTGGCACCTCTCCAAGGGGGCCCCCGGGACTTCGCCCTTCTCGAAGGGGCCCTTGGGACTCCGCTTCTCTTCAAGGGGGCTTTCGGGACTTCGCCCCTCTTCAAGGGGGCCCCGGGGCTTCGCCCCTCTCCAAGGGGCCCTTGGGACTCCGCTTCTCTTTAAGGGGGCCTTCGGAACTTCGCCCCTTTCCAAGGGAGCCCCGGAGCTTCGTCCCTCTCCAAGGGGGCTCACGGGGCTTCGCCCCTCTCCAAGGGGGCCCTTAGCGCTCGGCTCCTCTCCAAGGGGGCCCCCGGGACTTCGCCCTTCTCCAAGGGAGCCATCGGGGCTCCGCTCTTCTTCAAGGTGCCCTGGGGGCTCCGCTCCTCTCCAGGGGGACACTCGGGGCTTCGCCCCGGTCGCGAAATCGAGGCGACGGTGAAATGCATGTAAACGCAAATGGGGACATCGCGTCTGCAATTGTCGTGACACACACGTTTGGATCGTTCTCCTTTATTTATATGATTATGAAGTATTCCACAGCCACACTAAATGAAAATAATTGTTGATTATACTTTATATCATATCAATCCACCGACGAAGTAAATGTTACGTTAAATACTGTTTGAAGTGTGGCAATCAGCAATGAGTGAACAATTCTTATGTTCAGATGGAGTAATCGATTCCGAGGCGGTCACAATAGCGTGAGGATGTGCTATCTATGAATTATGTAGGTATGGCACTGTCACGAAAAGTTGTTTATGCCATATAAAGTAAAAAATAAAAAAGTCACTTTTTATTTAGTTTTAAAATAAACAATCAATAAATCTGATTTAATTCTGCTTGCTTTACTTGACTTCAGGTTTTCCTTAAGTGCTACGATATAATTTTTACCAACAATTATAACAATGTTGACAATTTAATTACTAAAAATCCACTATGATTCAAACTGTTATAACGTATGTCCCATAAGTTTTGAGAAAAAATATTAACAGCTATATTTCATGTTGCTTTAAGTAATTATTTCTACAGCTACATTTAATAGAATTATAAGCTTAAACTACGGATAATGGTTCATGTTCTTCAACTCCAAACAAATTGAAAGCATTTTTTCTATAATAAGCTACAACGGATTTTTTTCTCAAAACTTATGGGGCATACGTTAAAAAAGCACATGTAAGATTTTATAATACACTATACCGAAGGGCAAAAATATAAATTTTCTTTACGAAAATATCATATCTATCAAAGATAAAATAGCTAAAACAAGGTGCAATCTTTTTCGACGTCACGTAGAAGTCGTGTGGCCTATTTCAAAATGTTCACATGTATATTAGTAGGAATGATGTATTTCCGAATGATGTCAAAGCAGAAAATATTTAAAATATTAATTTTAAATATTTCCATTACGGTCATAGCAAAAACAATTCGAGCTAGATCAAGCTCTAGTTTGGAAACTTTCCTAAGATTTGACGAATGTGTTGTATGTTTAAATTTAAGGGAGCACGTTGTAAGTCACATGCGACCTATTGCTACCGTTGCACTTTCCGCGCCGTATTAATAGTCTTCGAAAGGTAAAAGAGGTTCAAGATTGAAACAGAAAAATCCTTCAAATAGATACATAGTTTGGAGAAAGCAAAAATTTTGAGAATTTACCACCATAGTAAAATAAATGTTAAATTTCATTATTCAGAGAAACGATATAGTATGGTATAGTATGTAGATAGTATATAAAAACTCAAGAACGCTTGGAACGTGGAAATTTTAATGATTAAACTTCATAGAAATGCTATAACTAGGAAGCGGTTGTGAATTCGAAAATCAAGCTCGACCGTGATAACAAAACTTTGGGTAGTCGACCCCTACCAAAGGGTGGTGAACCCAAAGATGACTTACAAACCCACACGAAATGCGGTTAGTAAAACAGACTTTTAGCCTATATTAAAAGAAAAAAGAAGAATATTCCCCGTTTCCGTCATCGTGATGCAATTTTCGATTTATAATTACCTTGTCATTTCCGCTTTTCTTATCACTTTACGCCATTTCTTGTTGCCTGTTGTTCTTCTGGTTCCTTCAATATTTGTTCCCAATAACTTCCTAGCTTCCTAGGGTCTAAGGACCTCTGTGGCGGTAGCCGCTTTTTCTTTTGCTTACCCCTTTTCTCTCTACTACAAGTTTTTCCATACTAATTCTTTTTATTGTGTATTATATGCTTGATAAATTTTAGAAGCTACTTAGTATAGTACTACTTAATCTTTGGGGTGGTTCTATTTTTTGTAATATCGAGGTTTTCGTCCTTCTTTCGGTCCAAGACATTTCCAGCATTCGTCTTCAAGTCCATATTTAGAGGGCGTCAGAAGAGAGAAAAAATCATATATAAAATTCTCATTAAAACTTGGAAGGTTGCGGTTCACTAATAAGTTTATCCATTTCATCTCACCATAATTCTAAAATTTATTTAAGAAAACATAAGAAATATGTTGTCAGTTACCTTGATGTGTTCTCTTTCAAGAAATTATTGCTAATTTAATATTGAAATTTCAGTATTTATTCGTTTATTTTTTTATTTTCAAATCTCTTAAGGATTTTACTTAGAACTTCCCACGCAACGGGACATTTAAAAATCAAAGGAAACTACCGATAAAACTATCTTAACGTTCCTAATAATACTGAAACAATAAAAGGAAACACTTGTTATGCAAATTACATCGATTTTCAAATGAAAACATTACCGGCTGTAGGAGCCAGACTTCAGTGCGAATGCGATTTCAACTCTAGGCAATAGCCCGATTATTTCTCTTACGCTGCCAAGCAGGACTCTTCTCATCTCCACGATGCAG
This sequence comes from Agriotes lineatus, assembly GCA_940337035.1. Taxonomy (NCBI): domain Eukaryota; kingdom Metazoa; phylum Arthropoda; class Insecta; order Coleoptera; family Elateridae; genus Agriotes; species Agriotes lineatus. The sequence goes on along the minus strand of CALNHX010002415.1, from coordinate 16,028 downwards.
CTGCATTAAACACAACGCACTTTTCGTTGTTTCTTTTTGTCTCTTACAACATTTATCCTGTATCTGTTGGGTCCCATTTTGTCAAGGACAACACCTGAGCTATGTGCAAATTATTATTTTTATCTATTTCTCAGTTAATAAAATCAAATCAAATCTCAAATAAACAAAATTTTATTTTTTAAGTTGTTTACCCTGTATATGTAGGGTAAATACCTGAGTTATGTCTAAAATATTATTTAATTTTAAGTAATAGTTCTTGAGTTAAAGCAAAAATAAGCATAATCTAATTTTGTAGGGTGTTCACTCTTATATTTCTTACCGAAATTTTTTCAGTTTCATACCAGGAAGGCATGTAAAATATCGTCTTCCTCCAACAAATATTTTTTCAGTTATAGCGGCAACAGCCAGACAAAAAGACATACAGACAGACATTCGAAATTGAGAAAAGCTGTTTTTCGTCATCTAAGAACCCTCAGGCGTGAAGATCTGAAGAAACCTCGGAAGGTAATTTTTCGCGATTATAATACTTCCTTCCTTCGCCTTTTAGACGAAGGAAGTAAAAATAATGAAAACAGCTGATGATATATAACAATATATAGTTTGTGGGGTTTAAATTCATAGTAAATTTACTACAACGGGGCAAAATACAAAAATAGACAGTATATTGGCACTACGGGTTAGAGATGGGCGCGTGAGTGAATTTTCGCTCACGTCACGCACGTTTCACGCTTGCTTTAAACAGTCACGTTCACGCACGTTCACGCTCACGTTCACTCACGTTCACGGCGTGACACTCCACTAACGACGTGACACGCAGCTTTTATTTCAAAATTTAAATTCAGATAGAACAGAATGTTAAAATTTAAAACCAATGAAAAAACCCTAAAGAGAACTAAAAATATGTTTTGCACCTGACATAATTTACGTGATATGTTGCAATCCGAATAGTTGACATAAAAAAGGAAAAATGCAAATTGACTACAATAACTTCGACAAGGGATAAATACTGATTTCTCGCAAATATATTTCTTGCAGCTGTCTTCAAAGACATTACTTTTAATACTAAAAGCTGCCATTGGAATTGACGTTTCCCTTATTGGTATGAGTACAGAAGGTATATGTTGCTAGGCAACACTTTTAATTCGTAGGTTGAAAGTACTTTTTTGCACTACTAGTCTCAGAACTCATCGTTATTGGCCTATTTTTAGGTCGTGAAGTTGATTTTCTCCACCAAGGGAGAGAAAGTAAAATAAACAATTTTCACCGTGGTAACTAATAAATTGCTAAGTTACCAAATATGACTATTTTAATGTTGACGTTTTAAAGAGCTGTATTGTCAGGTTGACAGTTAAAATATTTTCGATATTTGTTGGGAATTTAGGCATTAAGTCGTTTGGTAGTGCAAAAAATAGTATATACACCACGGTAGCGAATCGTCTTATAACCTTCGCGCTTTAGATACTTCGCGCTGCGCGCTCAGTATCTAATATGCGCTCAGGTTATAATACTGCGCTTCGCTACCTTGATGTATAATATACTATTACGTATAGTATTCCGCCCAGAAATTGGAAAGCTATTTAAAATCAGGCCAGCATTGAGAACAGTAAGTCACTTCGTAATTTAATTCATAAAATTACTGTTTGATTGTCATTCAGTGACACTTCGATAATAACCTTCAAATTTGACAGATGCATTGGGAAGTTTGGAAGACATATACGTTTTTCTACATTTTGTATGCTACTATACGGTTTTAAAAACTCAAACTAATACATACTTAAATCATGCACAATGTTACAATGCCTTAACAAAACAGTTACAAGTACAATTTGCAGATGAACTGCCATTACTTGAAAGCTGATTGACATTAGAATATTATTTACTGATTGTACGAAACCAACTTAGACATGACTTACACTTTCCAAGGTGTACTGGATTTTAAATAGCTTTCCAATTTTTGGTTGGAATACTATACAAGGATCAACATTTTCAGCGTTAAAGCGAGTATACAAAAAAACAGTACTTTTATTAGAATAATAAGTTTATCTACACAAGTACACAATAAATTGGTTTAAAAATATCATCTACACATCTACACAATACATTTTTGGTTTAATAATACAACGTAATTAACATTTTCAGCATTAGCCGAGTATAAAAAACAAACCATTACTTTTATTATAATAATAAGTTCATCTACACATCTACACATTAAAATGTTGATTTAAAAATAATATGTAATCAACATTTTCAGCGTTACGTCGAATTCTGCGCTCTTCTAAAATTCGCCCAGCTGTAGAAAATTCTCTTTCGCTTGTAGCTGAACTTGCCGGTATGTTTAAAATTTCTCAAGTTTTTTAACAGTGGTGTATTTACACTGTTTTTCCAAATTCCTAAAATGTCATCTACATTTCCGAATTTTAATTTAACATACTAATTTAGTTTTGTTTCGACATCATCCTAATTACATGTGTCATCGTCAGAGCTATCTCTAAGTGTAGAAAGATAAGAATCTGATGCTGATGTAGGTACCAGTTTTGAGTCGTTTGCTATGTATTTCATCATTATCATCTATAGTTTTATTTGCATTATAATATTGTTACGTTCTTAACGTTCGGGCTATTTAAAATTATACGACAAACATGGGTTCAAATATTTATTTACACATTATTGGATTAATTATTGATATTTACAAACACACGAGAATTATCAAGCAGAACACAAATTACTTTTAAACTACGGCACTATTTCTAACAACTATTATTATTTATATCACTCTTAAACACTAACGATGTATTTCTATTACATACGGATTTATTTATATCACGCGTTTTATTTATCTGGGAGCTCGCCGCTCTGATGTTGAATTCCAACTGCCTACAGGTCTGAATGCCGCGCATTTATATTTCACTGGGGAGATTCCAGAATCCTCGCGAATGCACTCCGGCATTCGCAGGTGTTGTTCTCGTAAGCGAGCGTGAGTCATTCAGTACACCTGGTTCTAGGGCGCTTCCCGAGCATTCGACCGCTGTGACTCATATTTCTGCAGCCGCCTCGAGAAGCTCTGGAACGCTCGCGTATTAATCGCCAAGGCTGCTGACTCATCCATCCCTCGGCCCTCAGGATCGTAACACTGCCCCCGCCTTAGGTCGTTCTGTCCCAGAACGAGTTGCGTCGGGTGCCTGTCACTCGCTCTTGTGGGGATTCGATGACGGTACTTACAGGCGGTGCCTTTCTTGCACACTGACTGGTTGAAGAAGTAGCAGTCCACCGTGGGCTCAATGCTTCGCGCCGGGCTGCAACAGCAGACCTCGATCTGGATGCCGGTCTGGTCGAAGACTACTTCCAGCATGCTGCGTACGACCCTCCAGTCCAACGAATCCAGGCCGCATGCTAATTTCGGCATCGCTAGCCGGGTTTCGCCGTTCTTCACCATCTGCTCCTTAAGGTCCAAAAGAGCAGACCAGAGCTTCTGGTAACTAGGTTTTTCGTGAGACAACCTTTTCGTCACCAGGTAATAAATGGAGCTGTTGCCTTCCTTCAGCTGCAAGGTTCTGCCAACCTGAGGTGCCTGCTCTCGCAGCTGGTTTAACCGGCCAAACTGCTCCCGGAAGGCAGCGGCGATCCCCCTAGACATCCGGAGGTCCTGGGCGACGCAGTGTGCCAGGGAATACTGCCGCAGGGTGTCGAACAGGTCACGCTGCACCTCTGTAGTAACTCCGAATCGCGCAGTCTTCGTACCCCCATAAGCGGCCATAAACTCCTGGAAGGAGGTTCCTCCGGTCCCTAGTCGTCTCAGGGGTTGTTCCGTGACAGCCTCCACTTCCTCATTCGTTCCGGCATATGGGGCCAACCGATTGAAGTGCACCACCCTGCACTTTCCTCGAGGAGGTTTCTGGATTCGGTATACCACGTCATTCAGTCGAGCAACTACAGTGTAGGGGCCTTCCCAGTTTCTTTGGAGCTTGGGGGAGAGGCCACGACGCCTCTGGGGGTTATGAAGCCATACCAAATCGCCAGGCTGGAAACCACCGGCCTCAGCGCGGGCATCATATCGGTCCTTCATTCGGTCGCTGGCACCCTGAATGTTTCGGCGTACGGCGTCGTGGATCTCTTCCATCCTCTTCTTCAGGTTCCCCACGTAGTCCTCGCCGGCCGTTTCTTCGCCAGGCTTTCTTCCAAACTTGAGGTCACATGGCAATCGCAGCTCGCGCCCAAAGAGTACCGTGGCTGGGGTGTGGTTGGTTGTCTCTTGTACTGCCGATCGGTAGGCCATTAGGAATAGGTGAATGTACTGGTCCCAGTCACGCTGATGTTCGGAAACCACCTTGGACAGATGCTTCCCCATGGTTCGGTTCATCCTTTCCACCATGCCGTCCGATTGAGGATGGAGGGCAGTGGTCCGGGTCTTGTGTATCCCCAGCAGCTTGCAAACGTTCTGGAACAGTCCAGACTCGAAATTCCGGCCCTGGTCGGAATGTAATTCCAGGGGGACTCCAAAACGGCTGAAGCACTCCTTCACCAGAACATCAGCTACAGTACCGGCCTCTTGATTCGGAAGGGCATATGCTTCAGGCCACTTGGTGAAGTAGTCCATGCACACCAAGATGTATTTATTTCCCGCTTCGGTTTCGGGGAATGGTCCAGCGATGTCGATGGCTATCCTCTCGAACGGACTACCGACGTTGTACTGCCGCATCGGAGCTCTACGTCTACCAACCGGTCCGTTTCCTGTAGCGCAGGCTTCGCACCTCCGGCACCACTCTCGGACATCATCTTTGCAACTCGCCCAGTAGAACCGGTCTCGGACCTTCTGCAACGTCTTCTTCAATCCAAAGTGTCCCCCAGAGGAGCCATCATGCAGGTGACGCAGAACCTCGGCCACTCTACTCCTTGGAACCATCAATTGTGATCTCGTTGCCCTACCGTCCTCGTCTTCCAAGATTCTAGTCAAGACGTTGTTCTCGAGCTGCAAGGAGTCCCATTGCGCCCAATAGGTCTTCACCGTTGGGTTGGTGGCGGAGACCTCCTGCCAGGTAGGTCGACGGCCATCTCGCTTCCAGGCTATAACTGTGCCTAAGTCGGGGTCGTTCTCCTGGCTGTTCTGCAACTCGTCTAGCTCCCACGAGTCGTCGACTACAGTGGTACGATTGATGGGTACCGCACGACTCTCCAGTCTCGAACAGTGGCTGCAGTCCGCAGGGCAGGGCCTCCTGGACAACGCATCGGCGTTGCGGTGGGCTGTGCCAGGTCGATGATTTATTTCAAAGTCGTACTCTTGTAGGCGCTCGATCCACCTAGCCACCTGTCCTTCAGGGTTCTTGAACTGCAGCAGCCATCTTAGAGCAGCATGGTCGGTCCTCAGCAAGAATCTTCTGCCATACAGGTATTTATAAAAATGCTCCACGGACTTGACTACTGCCAGAAGCTCCCTCCTGGTTACGCAATAGTTACGCTCTGGTTTGGACAGGACCTTGCTGAAATATGCCAGGACTTTCTCTTGCCCATCTTGGACCTGGGACAGAACACCACCTATTCCGACATTGCTAGCGTCAGTGTCGAGGATAAACTGGCCTTCCTGACGTGGATAGCAAAGTACAGGTGAACTGGTTAAGGCAGTCTTGAGCGTCTCGAAGGCCTCCGCGCACTCAGCACTCCATTCGAACTGTCGTCCCTCTTCCGTTAGACGGGTTAACGGTTTTGCGATGTTCGCGAAGCCCAGCACAAACCGTCGGTAGTAAGTACAGAGGCCCAGGAAGCTTCGCAGTTCATGCTTATCCTTCGGGATTGGCCAATCCTGCACTGCCTTCACCTTACTCGGGTCTACTGCTACTCCCTGGCGGGATACGACGTGCCCCAGGTACTGTACCTCCTTCTGGAAGATGTGGCACTTCTTTGGACTCAATCGCAGGTTGGCACCTCGCAATCTACCGAACACTTCCTCCAGGTTTTTCAGATGCTCGTTGAAGGATTTGCCCACCACTATGATGTCGTCCAAGTATATCAGGCAGGTCTGCCAAGATAGACCCTTCAGGACGGTGTCCATCAGCCTCTCAAACGTGGCGGGGGCATTGCACAAACCGAACGGCATGACGGAGAACTGCCAGAGCCCAGTTCCGATAGTAAATGCAGTCTTCTCCCTGTCCGCGGGTTCCATTCCGACTTGCCAATAACCGCTCTTCAAGTCTAGCGTCGAGAACCATCGAGAACCGGAGAGTGTATCCAGGGTATCATCAATTCGTGGCAGAGGGTAGCTGTCTTTCTTGGTCACATGGTTCAGCTGTCGGTAGTCAACACAGAACCTCGTTGAGCCATCCTTCTTCTTGACAAGAACCACAGGGGAGGCCCACGGGCTGCTGGACGGTTCGATGATCCCTTGGTTTCGCATATCTTGGACAATCTTCTCAACTTCTTCCCGTTTGGCGAGGGGCAACCTTCTTGGATGTTGGCGTATCGGTTGAGCATCCCCCGTATTGATTTTATGTTTAACTACGTCGGTACGGCCGCTGGGATGATCTCCGCACTCGAAGACGTCTTGGTACCGGGCCACCAGATCTTCGATCTTCTTCCGTTCTTGCTGGCTCACGCCCTCGCACGTAGACATCACGGTGTTAATTAATGCCTCTGGGCAGTCCTTCGCCTTGCGGCCGCCGCCACTAGTGATCGTTCTCACAACGGCGGAGACCGGTGTGCACCTTCCCAGGATTGTGTCTCTCCTGACGGTTGCTGGTTCCCTGTTGACGTTCATAATCCTTACTGGGACCTTAAGCCCAGTCTTTACCAACGTCTTCCCAACCAGGATACCATGAGTGAGCTCCTTGTCATAATCGGGTTCAATCATGCGCACTACGTTGCCCCGGAGATCGCCATCCAGGTATGCATCCACGACCCTCTCGGTTCGTCCAGGCAGAGTAACATCTTTCGCCAATACCACTCGTACTGCGATCTCTTCTTTTGGGTGTAGAGAAAGCTCCTCCCCACCCACGTGCAACACGCCGCGTCCCAGGTCCAAATTGAACCCACACTTATTCATGACATCCATTCCCAGGATGAACTCGTCCGCAATGTCAGCAATCAGGACCCGATGCTTGAGGGTTTGATTCCCAATCTTCAATTTCACATCCATCTCCCCATGTGTGGCTACTGCGCCTCCCGTGGCAGTGCGAAGGCGTGTCCTGGTGGGCAGCAGCTCACCCTCGTCTCGTATTACGTCAGACCTGGCGATGGACTTCGTCGCTCCAGTATCCAACAGCAGAGACCGAACTCTTCCATTTATTTTCCCATCAATGAAGAGACTATCAGGCTGGCGTTGCACGGACGACACATGTATGGGAATCTCCGGGGCATGGCAATCACGAGTCGACTCTCGCCCCTTCTTGTCGACCCGCATTAGTTTTCCGACGGCTCGTCAGACACTCGGGCTCCTTTCTTCGGACAGCGAGCCCTAAGATGACCCATCTCTCCGCAGCTCCAGCAACGGGGCCCCTTCTCCCTCGTCTCCTGCCTTATAAGTCGTCGCAACATGTCCTCCATGGATTCAGGCGCCATCTCCGTCGTGGCGACACCGCGGACACGACCATGTCCTCTGGAAGCACTCCTTGCCGCTTCAAATTCCAATGCATGAGCTAAGGCTTCTCCCAGTGTCCTATGACGCCCCAGACGTACCGCTTGCTGAGTATCGGCGTCTTTAACTCCATCTACGAATGTTTGGACGGCTAGCTGCTCCAGGAAGTCCTCCGGCGCCGATGGATACGCGAGCCGAACCAATCGAGCAACATCGGCCTCCAGTTCTTGCAGAGTCTCCCCCGACTTCTGAATTCTGTTCTTCAACTGGGCACAATGCACATGCTGAAGATGACCATTGCCATAACGCCGTTCCAGACGATTCACCAATTGCTGGAAGTCCCTCTGCTGATTTTCTGGAATCATTTGCAAAACATTCAGAGCATCCCCTCGCAATGTCAGGATCAACGCGGTCGCTTTGTCTGCCATTCCCCAACCATTAGCAACGGCTGCGGCTTCAAATTGCTTCAGGTATGTTGACCATGGCGTTTTCCCATCGTAAGAGGGCAGTTTCATGTGCAAGCCAGATGTTGCGGGCCTCACTGGGGCAGTATCTTGGGACAGAGCAACCTGAGGGGCAGCAACTCGCGATAAGGTAGGCTGATTCACTGCAATTGGAGAAGAGCAGCCAGCAGATTCAGAGAGAGCTGGTTGGCCTTGGCCACTTCGTGACTGCAGCTCGAGTATGTCACTCCGAACTCCGGCCAACGCTCTCTCCATATCTTCCCGAAGTTCATCCTTGAGGTCTTCTTGAGTGACTCTCAGTTTTTCCTCAAGTTTTTCTCTAAGATCCTCTTGCGCGGCTCTCAACTGTTCCTTCAGTACTTCCTGTGCCCTTTCTGCATTCTCTTCTGCCTTCTTTTGGCCGGCTTTCAATTCTTCCTGGCCAACTTGGATCTCTTTCTTAAGTTCCTCCTGTGCTTTTTCCGCTTTCTCTTGCGCGGCTTTCGATTCTGCTTGCGCTTTTTCTGCCTTCTCCTGCCCAGCTTGGATCTCTTTCCTAAGATCCTCTTGTGCTTTTTCCGCCTTGTCCTGGCTAACTTGCATCAGTTGCAAAAGTTGGCTTAATTGGGCTTCCATTTTGCTGCTTTGAGATCTCGTCAAAGGCATGCACAATACTCACTTCAATTTATTTATCTGACCGTCGTTTTATCGGCACTTGTTAAATTATTTATTTATTTAATGTTTGTTCAATAATTTTCTTATAGCCCCCGGTTCAAAACCTCACACCGACACCACTGTTACGTTTTTAACGTTCGGGCTATTTAAAATCATACGACGAACATGGGTTCAAATATTTATTTACACACTATTGGATTAATTATTGTTATTTACAAACACTAACGAACTATCAAGCAGATTACAAATTACTTTTAAACTACGGCACTATTTCTAACAACTATTATTATTTATTTATATCACTCTTAAACACTAACGATGTATTTCTACTACATACGGATTTATTTATTTCACGCGTTTTATTTATCTGGGAGCTCGCCGCTCTGATGTTGAATTCGAACTGCCCGCTATTCATGCGGGCGTGTATTTATATTTCACTGGGGAGATTCCAGAATCCTCGCGAATGCATTCCGGCATTCGCAGGTGTTGATCTCGTAAGCGAGCGTGAGTCATTCAGTACACCTGGTTGTAAGGGCGCTTCCCGAGCATTCGACCGCTGTGACTCATATTTCTGCAGCCGCTTCGAGAAGCTCTGGAACTCTCGCGTATTAATCGCCAAGGCTGCTGACTCATCCATCCCTCGGCCCTCAGGATCGTAACATTATTAATGGTCCTCCTAACTCTTTAATTCTAAGTCGTCTCGATCTACTACTGGAGTTCTATAAACCTTTTCCTGAAGGTGATTCCATATAAAAAAATCGAGTGGGGTAAGATCCGGAGATCTTGGAGGCCACCTATTGCGACCAATCCAATTTTCGCCAAACCTTTCGTTTAAATAATTCACGGTATTTCTTGCGTTATGCGCTGGGGAGCCATCTTGCTGAAAAATTGCTTGATCCACATTATGAGGTAATTCTTGCAGAAAACCTTCAACTTCTGTTTGTAAAAATTCGAAATATCTCTCGGACGTTAATCGACCATCGAAAATTATTGCTTCAATTATTCTTGTACCAATTACTCCTAACCAGACGTTGAAACCAGATCGCTCTTGGTACCCACCTTCTCTCATAACCCTTGGATTTTCTTGAACACAATACCGGGTATTATTTCGATAAAATAGACCCAAATTAGTAAACCGAGATTCGCCAGAGAAGAGAATTGAGTGATGGAAATTATTGTTTAAGTCATACCTATTTAAAAACCAATTGCAATAATTCACTCTTCTTTGGTAATCATTCTGATACAAATGCTGGTGTATTTGATATTTGTAGGGCTTGTACTTGTGCTTTTTTTAAAATGCGGCTGGCCGTTTCTCGATTAACACCAATCTGACCCTGAATCTGTCGTACAGAAAGTGTTGGATCCACTTCAACCATTGCTAGTACATTTACTTCCGTTTGCTCATCGATAATAAGGTCATTCTGTTCTAAATCTGGTTCTTGTCTAAATTGTTCTTCAAGTCTCCAAAAATAGTTATTTGCAGGATGGTTTCTTTCCGGAAATCTTTCCGCATACAGTCGAGCAGCCGCTCTACTATTTTTTCTCACCTCACAGTAAATTAAGAGCATATCAACTTTTTCATCTCTAGAATACATAGTTTAAAACAATAAATAATATCGAGAATATTGATTTAAAAGCCAAAATACTTAAATAAATTGACAGAATAACGATAAACGAGAGAAAATAAAACAAATGATATAACTTTTGCAGCCATATTCTATCCGTAGCCCTCTAGAATTGTTTAAGGTTTTTAACATCAATAATATGCTAGGATGTTACACAGCCTACTTGGCTTGTTATTGATACTAATAATATACGTATTTTGGAAACAAAGTAGATATGTATAATTTTGCGTTTTTAATAATAAAAAAAATTGTTCATACCAATTCTGATAAATTATATGAAATAGAAAATATTTGTTCTACAGTTACATTAAATAAAAATTGGGGTTTTCTATTTTGGATTTTGAGAAATTAAGCGTTAAACAAATGCATTTCTAAAATTTGAAAAATGGCCCTATATTCGTAACTCTTATTAATTAGATAAAAAGTATCAAAATCACAAATATTTTTACACCTTAATTTTTACATCTCAACGTCCTTTACATGCTGATAATTTGCAAGTGTCATGTCATGGCCAACTAAGAGTTTCCGAGAAAAAATGATTTTGGCAGCCATTTTGAAATCAAATGTCAATTTGTGACACACGGTTGAAAAGAGAATTTTGTAGCGGTTCAGGTAGACTAAAAATATATACCGGGTGCCCTTTAAAATTTAAAATACAGGGTTACTTCCGGTTAAATCAGAAGTGGAAAAATTAGTTTTATTTAGTCATCAAAAGGTTGTCCTTATGATAAATGCATCACCCAAATTTCAGAATTTAATTCGAATAAATAAAAATGTTATGGGCTGTTACATGTCCCCTGTGTCACCCTGTATAGACGACATGAAAAAGGCATGGAAACAAGGAGCTCCAAGAGAAGTCCAGATATATACAAACAAACATGTTAACGCCATACTGTTTGCAGACAACCAGGCTATAATCACAAATTCAGAATATAATCTACAACGAACAATATACAGGCTAAACAATATATCAAAAGAATACAATTGTTAAATATCAACTTCAACAAAAATAATGGCCTTTAGGGGTAAATCATTGGTTCGATCTAGAATTACTATAGATAACACTGACCTAGAGCAAATACAGAATTTCAGATATCTAGGTTGCGATGTCTCATACAATTATGACCAGGATATCGACAAAAATTCTCATTTCAAAGAATGTGCTGCACTATAAGAAGAGCATCAAGAAATAAAACAAGAAAGAAGGCGCAGATAAAATTTTACAAAATAATGGAGATGGCAGTGAGACATGGACGATGACAAAAAAGGGTTACACGAAAATCCAATCCGGGGAAATGACGTTCTTAAGAGGAGAAGTCAAAGGATGTACCCGGTTAGACAAGTATACTAGCGATCACATCACAGACGAGCTTCAAATACAACCAATACAAGACCAAATAATCAAATACAAGACAATATGGAACGAACATGTAGACAGAATGCGCCCAGAAAGACTCCCGAAGCTGGCAATTCAATGCAATCCAAGAGGAATGCGAGATATAGGAAGACCTCGAAAACGATGGCACATTGAACCGGAACAGGTAATGAGGCCCAATCCATAGAGAAGACGACATCGACGACGACCATAACCATAGAATGAACGCTGAAATGTTCTATTGCATATATTTGATCATACACCATGGTAAATTTTTGATATGTGATCCTCAGCTTCCCTAATGATTTTATAAATAGTAAAAAAAGATTGTAGAGAATCGCTCATCCATTCATGTTCTAACCGTAGGAGAGGGCTTGTTTGAACGTTTACTAGTTTTTTTTAGTTTAACTATGTTCTGTAAAATAAGTATTTATAGAATCTTTACAAACAATTGCATTCTTACACCGTTACAGAAATCGAACTAGAATTGTCAAAACCTGTTTCTTTCAATAATTCCTAAGCACTATTATCTTTTAAGGAATAACATAAATGGATGCAGTGTGCATTTCTGCGCAAAACGAGGGCAACATATCATTAAAGGATTATTGTGATGTATGAATAAAATCTATCAAGGAAATATTGTTTAAAAAATTACGATGATCTACAAAATCAATTCATTGAGAGCCCCAAGTCAGAACATTAGATATTACAAGAAATACTGAATGCGCTGTGGCGAGAAGAACTGAAAGGAAAAGATGTAAAAATCGTTTTCAAAAACTATCCCCCATGATGAACATAAAAAATCTGGTGTGATACACTCACACAACTTCCTTTTACAGTGATCTTATACTTAGCCAAAAATTTGATTTTAAATTTTTAAGCATTTGTCAAAAAAAAATTCAAAAATTACAAATTTTACAAAATCGGTACAAAATAGAGTATTAGTTCAAAAGACAAATTTTCTCTAGTTTTTTAAGCTGAATTCAAAAATGTAATAATATACCGGGTGTTCTATTTAAAATAGGAGTTAATAAAAAAAATAGAAAGAAAACAATAGAAACCCATTTTAGAAGTATTCAACTGGAAAATCACCTATCTCACATCAATACACATTAAAAATGTAAAGTTTAAAAAAAATAGTTAGAGCCGTTTTTGAAAAAATCGAAAAAAACTGAAAAATCACAAGAGTAAACACCTACTTCCGGTTATGCGATTTTCTTCAAAAGCTTGCTGTCACATCTACATAGTACACTAAACTTATATATAAAGTTTCAACGCCATACCTCTTTCCGTTTTTGAGATATTCTGTTCACAGACACACAGACAGACAGACAGACACACAGACAGACAGACAGACCAATGAAGAAAAATCTGTTTTTTGGGATCAGGGGACTCTAAAACGTGAAGATCTGTTGAAAACTCAATTTCGAATTTTTGGGGTGAACCCAATATTTCTTTTATTGTAAAAGGAAGTAAAAATAGCGTATCATGGAAACTCTTCTGATAAGTAAGAAACATTTAAAGTGCTTTCATTATAACTCATAATGTAAAAAACTCTGTTGCAATAAAGTTTTAAAACAGGAGGGACATCATTTTGTTGTTGTAAAAGCACAATAGTGACACTTAGAACCACAGTATTTTACCAAATTGATGGAGAAAAAAAGGCCACATCCTCATAGAAATAAAATTTGCTATTATGCCAGGTGTAACCATCGACATAATATGTCCATGGGTGCAACACGATCATGATACACCCCCTTTTTCATTATTTTTGAAGATAAATTTTTGAAACTTGGAGCGTCGTATGTACTAATAAACATTACTTTTTGACATAGAGATAATTTTTCCCCTTTCGATTTCAGCAGTTTTGAAATGTTTAAATGCAATACTCGTACATGTATATTATTGAATGTTTGATATTACATAATTTGATCAATCCAATAATACCATATAATAAGTGGCATTTACGATGTCAAACTTTTTTTAATTAAAATTTTTATTTTGTAATTAAGTGCGCCATGACTGTTTTATTCTGATTTTATACTGATATTTTCCAGTTAAATCTTGTAATGCTATAAAAATCGAAATCACTTCGAAAATATTAAATTATGTGATTTATGACTGAACAAAGTTATTCAAAATAATTTGGGGGGGAGACTTATTCCTTTCAAACGTAACCATATTAGTACCAAGGTACCAGTCAATACTAGCACTGATAAGCAACCTTCTGGTTGGAACTTTGCAACTAGGACAAATCAACCGAAATTACATTCTAGCAAAAACTTTATATTTAATTTTGTTGCACTTAAATGGTAATACGTAACTAAGGTGACTTTGAAAAAATAAAACTCATAGCGTGTCCCACATTTACGTTGGTTTACCGGTTTACTCTAACCCTTAAAGTTGCCTATAAATATACGAAAATTCCGGAAATTTATACAAGAGATAAAAAAGTGGACGTGTTAATACTATTTACGGAAAATGTAAAAGAAATAGTTGCTGCTAAGAACCTTTACGCCAAACGATAACCTAATCTACAATGCTGTGCTAGAAATTATTTTTAACAGCTTGAAACTCAATTCCTAAATATATTATAATTTTTGACGTTTGACAGGGTTTTTATCTACAAATATATTTGTAATTTTTGAAAATTTTTGACAAATGCTTAAAAATTTAAAACTTTTGGCTAATTATAAGATCACTGTAAAAGGAAGTTGTGTGCGTGTATCACACCAGATTTTTTTTTATTACTCTCAATTCCAGTAGCTACAATATTAGTTGATGCAGATGCCGATGTAACTGTTTTGAAACAACACGGTGGGTAGCAGTCTACAGCAGTAGCCGAAAGTTATACTCGTATAGACACTCCCATGATTAAATTCTTTGTGAATAGAAGTATAATATTAAACTTGTGAGAAATTACCATGGCCAATTTTCTCAGTCATATTCACAATGGCATGTTTTAATTACACTTATACCAAAACGCAGGTATTTGTTTTGAAGAGACACATTTGTAAGTCCATGCATCGATATTCAGTACATAGTGCACTTTTTACGTAGGTAGTCTATAGTACGAGGGTCAAACTATAATTATTAAGAATAAGAAAATCTACTAGGGCGTAAAAAACAAAACATACAGTATTATTTAAAGAGACTCTTTATCTGCCATTTGAGATTTAGTTGTTGAACTTACATAGGTTAAAACCAGAGTTGTTATTTTTTTAAGTGATATTAGAAGTGAAAAAATGGAATTAACCAAAGAGCATTTTTAATTAAAAAGGTTTAAACGTTTATGAGTTCAAAGAAAGTTTAAATTTGGTTTTTGGTGAACAAGGATCTTCTTTGGCTACAACTTACGATGATATAAAGAATTTGAAATCGAAAGTAATCTTATTCTTACGACCGTTACCAACAAAAACATTGCTGCTGTTAAGAAAATAATTGAAGAGGATGATAAAGCCACTTATGTGGTAATAGAGCATCAACTTAAGAATTGATTCTCAGCATACTCGATCCATCATTTAAAAAAATATCAATCGTTTTGTGCCACATTGTCTTTCTGATTTCAAAATAACAGAGCTTTTCAGAATTGGCTTTGAAACTTTATATCTCTTAAGTAATGGCGGGCAAAACCTTTTTTTCTAATATTGTGAAGCGGATGAAACTTAGGTTCCCTTTTTCGACATACCTGTACCCGCCAAAAGTCATTTATGAATTCATGAAGATGGAGGAACTCCAACAATGACCAAGAAGAAACGAGTTACGAAAAAAGTTATGTATGCGGTATTCATTAGGAGTGTGGGTCTGGTCAATGAAATTAAGCTAGGTGGTCAAAAGACAATTATAGCTAAATGGCACACTAAGAAATATTTTGTCTGCAGTGTTCAATTGAGTTTCAGAGAAGAGATTTATGCTACATTATGAAAATACGGCTGCTTTAACGCTCCAGTTTTTGGCTGGAAAAAATATAAAAGGAATAAAACACTCCCCGTACTCACCTGATTTAGCAATGTGCGACTTTTTGCTATTTTCCGGGCTTAAAAGACATTTGCGAGGTAGAAGATTTGGTCTAAGGAAGAGATTGATACCGCAGCTGACGTTTCTTTTAAAGGTGTTCTTAAAGAAGATGATTGGCAGCTTTTAAGCAACGAAAAGAAAGAATGGCCAAGTGTATTATTGCTGAAGGGACTAACACTTTGACTATATTTAAAATAAACTAAAAAAATATTAACCCTTTGTTCTATTCCCACTAATTTTAGCTTGACCCTCGTATTAACAAATAGCAGCGAATAAACAAGGTAAAGGTTTTTACCGCAATCCCTATATATTGTTATGAATGCAATTTAAGT